>CM064502.1:45154781-45221698 GCA_032716605.1 Paralithodes platypus
CTCAACATAAATGGTGGCAGAAGAGGACTGGGGGGAGGAGTACAAAGGAGTACAAAGGAGTACAAAGGAGTACAAAGGAAATCAAGCAACAACAGGTCTAGTGACCCTTCTAGGTTGCTTGTCCTCCAAAACACTGAGGATCAAGTGTCCAAACAGTGGTTTAGAGTGGGTAAGGGAACATTGGAAAGGGAACTACTGCCCTGTCACTAACGTGGCAGGACTAGGAAGTTAGTAGGGGACATATGGGTTAGTAACTGAGGGGAGGATAAAGTTATTCATTTACAAACGCAGTCAGTCGCGGGTTTGATGCGAGATATTTGTCTAGGCGGAATTTAAATGAATCAACGGTGCTGCAGTCTATAACGTCTCGGGGAAGCCCATTCCACAAGTTGACAACTCGATTGAAGAAGAAATTCTTAGATTCGTGCGAGTTAAAAGATTTACCAATAATTTTGCAACCGTTTCCCCGCGTGTAATTAGATTGGTCGATAGTGAAGTACTTACTACAGTTCATATTGTCGATGCCTTTGATAATTTTGAACACTTGAATTAAGTCGCCTTTCAATCTGCGCTGGGTTAAAGGAAATAGATTTAATTCTCTAAGACGCTCTTCGTATGGTTTGTTCTTTAGGCTAGGTATCATTTTGGTAACTCTACGTTGAACTCGTTCTAGCTTGTTTATATCTTTTTGGTAATAAGGGCACCAGATTGAACGCAGTATTCCAGAAGAGGGCGGACTAAGGAATTGTAAAGGGTTAGGATAACTTCTTTGGATTTATGCTCAAATGACCTGCCTATAAAGCCAATTATTTTGTTTGCCTTCTTAACAACTTCTGAACATTGTTGACTCGGTTTTAGGTTACTCGATATTGTTACTCCCAGATCAGTTTCTCTGTTTACATTCTTAAGCTGAGTGCCATTCATCGAATAGTTTGCTTTCTCATTTAGGTATCCGACATGTAGTACTTTACATTTATCCGCATTGAAACTCATTTGCCAAATTTGGGCCCAACATGACAATTTATCTAGATTGTGTTGCATATCGTCAACTTGTTCTTTTGAGAGTACGCTATTTGCAATTTTTGTATCGTCAGCAAATTTTGAGATTGTGCAGGTGAGACCCTCATCTATGTCGTTGATGTAAATTAGAAAGAGAATTGGTCCTAGTACCGATCCCTGGGGTACCCCGCTACTTACATTGGTCCATTTAGATGCCTTACCGTTTATGACTACCCTTTGCTTTCTGTTGCTGAGCCAATTTTCTATCCATTTCAACACACCGTCTTGTATTCCAAGCGCTTTTAGTTTTAGCAGTAAACGTTTGTGGGGAACTTTGTCAAAGGCCTTTTGAAAATCAAGGTATATAAGGTGTGGGTATAAGGAGGTGTGGGAGCCATCCGTGTAAATAGGGAAGTGAGTACTGTGGCGGAGGGAAACAAGTTCCAGGAAAAGGGAGGGGGCACGGGAGCTATCCTGAGATTTGACGACGGGAACATGAAGGGAAAGGTGGAACATGGAGGATAGGATAGACCAAGGGGGGAAAGGGGAGACTGAGAGGGTGGGGAAAGGGGACGGAAGGGGCAAGGAGAGGGAGGAGGAGGACAGGAGGGCACGGACGAGGAAAGGGGAACGGGAGCGGACTGGCCAGGAGGGTGCGTGAGGCAAAACAGGGGCATGAGAGATGAGGAGGCTATAAGGATGAGTAAGTGAAAATGAGAGGGCACGATGGAAGGTGGTGACGTTAAGGTGATGACGGTCCAAAGCAAGGCAAGAGGAAGAAGACCCGCCTCCGCGTGGAGAGAGACCGCCGGCGACGAGCGGAAGGCCCTCAACGCGATGCGCAGCGCCGTGTGCTGCACAACATCCAGCCGTTTGAGTACCGTGGGAGAGGCCGAGCCGTAGACGGAGCAATCGAAACAAATTTTACTGTGCACGTATGCCAAATAAAACCAGAGGAGGACATCCCGATCCGCGCCCCAATGGAAAAATCCGACTGGCATCGATTTGAGGCTGCAACCAATGCCATCTAGTGTATGGACTTGGTACTAATATTAATGAGCAAAATCTAGGGGATTTGTCTTTATACTTCACACACCAACTGTATTGAATATTGATCGTTTTGGCAAAGCAACCCCAACATACACACTTTACTAATGTCAGAGTGGCCACCGTTATATAACATAACAAATGATACTACCATTGTTTGTCCCTTATTGATATATTTACCAACTTAATTGTTTCATTATCTCTACTAAGTCTATTACTGTACAGTTTGCCGCACATATTCCATTCCGTTGGGGTCGTGATTTGGCAGCGCTGCACCCACTTCCCCAACCCCCCTCCCTCACTCCACCTCATTTTAGTAGGAGGTGGAGTGAGGGAGGGAAATTGGGAAGATGGGTGCAGCGCTGCCAAATCACGATTCCAACGGAATAGAATATGTGCGGCAAACTGTACAGTAATGTAGACTTAGTAGAGGTAATGAAACAATTAAGTTGGTAAATATATCAATAAGGGACAAACAATGGTAGTATCATTTGTTATGTTATATAACGGTGGCGACTCTGACATTAGTGTGTATGTTGGGGTTGCTTTGCCAAAACGATCAATATTCAATACATTTGGTGTGTGAACTATGAAGACAAATCCCCGAGATTTTGTTCACCATTATTAGTACCGAGTCCACACCCCCGCCCCCACACCTCCGCTGTTTGACTTCAACTTACGTGTTTACGCGACGTAAGCCCGGTAACACAACTCATTCCAAAAGGCAAGAATGTTAAGTGCGGGCGTACCGCCACCCTTGTTTACTCTATGCGGAGCGGTAGTGGACGCTTGCCATCATGTTCCCGTCTATTTTGACTGCCTTTCGATACAATAATATGTTGAGGGGGCATTCACATATTGTCATCATCATATATATTGCCAGCAGGGGGCAAGTAACCAAAAAAATCACCGTCAAAATAGATGCGAACTTAACTATGGCGATCGACAAATGTAAACATGACGGCGGTGGTGGCGGTGACGTCGGACGTTTGCTATCATGTTCCCGTCTATTTTTAATGCCATTGGATACAGTAATATGTTGAGGGGGGCTTTGCCCCCTCTCAGCCCCCCATGACATATTGTCATCGTCATATGTATTGTCAGGCAGGGGGCAAATAACCGAAAAAAAATCGCCGTCAAAATAGACGCGAATTTCACCGCGGCGATCGCCCTATGTAGCCTAAGCATGACAACCGTACGCCCGAAAACTACATCCATCCCCTAATGTCTCTCTGAAACATTGTAAAATCTGTGTCACATCTAGATTGATAGACTTTTGTCAGAGGGTGCGGAATGCCCTTATAGCCTAATCCATTACCGCATATTGCAACCCATACCACATCACTTACCTCGTCGTACCTTCCTGTTAAATACAATAATAATTTGTTTAGCTCGTATAGGTGCACTTATAGAAATTTACCCTCATGAAGAAGTCGACTATAGGATATAACATCATGAACAAAAGGAGGTCGATAATATTCAAGACCTCTTTCGCCGCCCTATTAGAATAATTTATTAGGGAAAATAGGGACCAATAGACTCGCCATATTGTTCTCATTATAGTCCGCATGGAGATATGGTCAATATACAGGAGATGCAACAATATAGGTAGCAAATTTCTAATGGTAGTTTTGGGTTCCTATCATCATATGCTTCATTTCTATATACTTTTTATCCCCGGGAAAAAAAAAAATATATTGGGATTTTTAAAAAAATTCTTGGGATTTTTGTTTTTGGTCATTAACCTAACCAAAAAACCTAACCTAACCTAACCTAATAGCCCCCAAATACATTTAGGTTAGGTTAGGTTTTTTGGTTAGGTTAATGAAAAAAAAAAAAAAACAGGAAAAAAATGAAAAAAAAACCCAAGATTTTTGTTTTTCCCCGGTATAAAAAGTATATAGAAATGAAGCATATGATGATAGGAACCCAAAACTACCATTAGAAATTTGCTACCTATATTGTTGCATCTCCTGTATATTAACCGGAGATATTTCGTTATCGACACTTGAAAAAACCCGATTACACCGAAAAATAACACAAAATAATAAGTCCCGACCGTAAACAAAGCATTGCGCCCAATGAATCCTTCGACTTGACTCTTCTTCTTTTTTTGAAAGATGCGGTGAGTGCGATTCACCCAATAAATGGCGTGAGCGTTACTCACAAAAATTAAATACCGGCAACCTGTTTTTGCCCCCTTACAAATCTACATATACAAATATGACAATAAATCAAGGGGGGGGGGTGAGAGGGGGCAACGCCCCACCCCACCCCTCAACCCATCGTGTATCCAATGTACCCCACAATTTCCCTTACCTACTGTAAAAGCGCGATTCACCCAATAAATGTCGCCATTTGACGCCGTATCTTCAGATTAATGAATAATGGGTAAGTTAATTCAATTCCTCCACTCAAACCATGAAAAACAATAATAAAACACTATATTCCTTGAAAAAATATAAAGAAAACTTGGTAAATAAGCTGTCTTGAATGTTACCGATCTGGACTTGACATGAAAACTGAACTTTGCAGAAAGGGACCCAAAATTGGAGAACCGAACCCCCAAGTTCGAACCTCAAAAATGTGAAATTTTCTCGGTTGCGAGGTTCGAACTTGGGGGTTCGCTCTCTGATTTTGGGTCCCTTACTGCAAAGTTCCATTTTCGTGTTATGTCCAGATCTACTGTAGTCAATGATCTTACTTAATCAAGGGACTAAAATATCATAGATTGTGCAGTTGAGTCGCGTTAGTCAAGGAACTATGACTGGTTTGGTGGTCTGCAGGAGCCGTCGGTGTGGAAATGGCGGGAACGATCAAAATGCAGTGTGGAGGGTATGGAGGTCTGGCAGTAACTGACGGTGTTGGTGAACTTGGTGGTGGTAACTACTGTAGTGTGGAAATGGTGGGAACGCTCAACATACAGTGTGGAGGGTATGGAGGCCTGGCAGGAACCCATTAGCTCCTCATTGTAACTGTCTTGATAGCGTAATGCATAAGTGCGCGGAATTTCGGTGTGAGTATCCTAGGTTCCCCCTTGCCACATGACTCGTTGCCGCCGTTTGGGAGCTTCCGGGCTTGTAGGTGGAGCGGCCAAAGGTTCTTGGCCGCTCTCCCTATCACCTCCAACTAATTTTGTCATGTCCTTTTCTTTCTCCTCCTTTCTAGTTTTCGTTTTTCTCTCTTCCGCTTTCTCCTGGGGCTGCCATCAGAGGCCGGTCTCCCACCCTTGAACTTTTGTGGTCCCGTCTCTCCCTTCCCTTCCGGTTGACTTCCCTGTTTGCTTCCTTCCTTTCTCTTTAACTGCTTCGGAGGTTCTAGTTTCCTTAGGGCTTCGCCTTAGTGTCTCTGATCACTGCTGAGTTGGCAGAGTCCACCTGGCGACAGGTGCTGCCGGCCAGGGCTCGCAAGGCTCGTTGCTGGAGGATAGGCACTATAGGGTTGCTTTGGGGTTTCTGACTCTCTTCTCTCTTCCCAGTGAGTGTGTCAGGTGACTACGCCGGCCCCGTTCTCCGTGGGACAAAGCTGCAGGACAAATGCCCGGGTTGTACAAGGTCCCTAGCTCAAAGCCGAGACCTGTCCCATCTCAATTGGCCGCATTCTGGGTTTCGTGGCCCTGCGGAGGTCTTTCTCCCTTTCGTTGCCAGGGGCACCTGGTAACCGCAGTATCTTCTTCCATGCTTTACCCCCTTTTCTCTTGCTATGGTGACGACTTCTGCTTTTTTCCCTGTTCTTCCCTGTTTATGGCTTCTGCTTTAGTGGTTCCGGTGAGTGAGCCCCTTGTGGCATGCAGCCTGCCACTTGGGGGTCTGTTGTCTGGCTGTCAGTCCGGTTCACCGCGGGAGCACGGTGAGTCGGGGATGGTTTTGGGTGCTCTCGACCGGCCCGCTGAAATATCCCTCGGTCGTCGCTCGTCCCTCTCGTCCATTACCGTTCCGAATCCTTCTACTACCCTTCCGTCTTCGTCACGTCTTTCTCCACCCTCCACTACCCAGGATTTCATCTCCTCCCCTGTGGTTATTTCTGCGTCTTCCTCTTCTTCCTCTTCTCCCTCTAGGCATGTCACCCTCGACCCTTTTCTGCCCTCCCTCCCTCGTTCTCTTTCCTATTCTTCTCCAGTTTCGTCCTCTTCTCGTCCTCGCTCCTCGGTCCTCCCTATGTCCTCTCTCTTTGCACCTCCTTCCTTTACTAAGTTTTTCTCCATCCCTGCTTCTGCGCCTCTAGCCGGTGATGACCTCCTCTTCCACCTGCGTCTCCTTCAACAGGTGGGAAAGGACGTCACCTTCCACTCCCGCCATGATGCCTCCCGTCTTGTTACCGTCCAAAACGAGCTTCAGGCTACTGCTATGTCCTCTTTCATCGATTGTTCTGGCACACCCATCCCGGCTCAAAAAGATCAATGACTCAACTCCTGTACAGGGACTGTCCTGATCCCCGCTTCCATCCGTCTCGGGGGTCGTCCTTTTGCGGATTGCGCCGACCTCGTCAAGGACATCGTTGTCGCTCAAGACCACAAGGTGGTTAGTGTGGTATGCTACACTATCCCTCCTCGCGACCTTCGCCGCCATCCCGCTAACATTGCCAAGATCTCTTTTGATGGACTTTCCCTTCCTGCCCATGTTATTGTCGGTGGTACTCGCCTCCCCGTGACTGCGTCTCTTCCCCGTCCACTCCAGTGTCGCAGCTGCTGGCATTTCAGCCACCTGGCTAAGTTCTGCCGTACAGCCGCTGAGAGCCCACTCTGCCCGCGCTGTGCGCAGTCCGGACATGCCGTTGGCGAATGTCAGTCAACGTCCCAGTTCTGCCTTAATTGCCGCGGGTCTCATTCGGCCGACTCTAAGATTTGCCCTGTTCATCTGTTCGAGTCTGAGGTTACTGTCCTCAAAGCGAGACACGGCCTTACGCTCACCGCAGCCCGCCAAGAAGCTCGTCGCTTGGGCTTCACCCCTCAGTCATTTTCCAAGACTCTGTCTCCTCCCTCCTCTTCTTTGCCTCCCTCTACCACGCCCCCCCCTTTTTCTGGTTCCTCGGTTCCTTCCACCGCCTCCGCTCCCTCCGTCCCCCCGGTCGCACCAGTTTCGTCATCTGCCTCCCTTCCTTCTACCGTTGCTTCTCCCGGATTTTCTCCTTCCTCCTCTTCAGTCTCCTCCGTTCGTCCTTCCGTCTCTTCCTTTTCTGTCCCTTTGTCTAACACTTTCTCTGTTCTCAGTCCTTCTCCTACTTCTGCCCCTTCATCTTGCTCTCTTCCTTGTTCCTCCTCTTCTAGTCTCCCTCAACGCTCTCACCATTCCAAGCCTCCCCCCCCGTTCTCCGTCATCTTCCTCTTCTAGTCGCCCCAAATCTCCTACTCACTCTAAACTTCCCTTCTCCTCTACCAAACGGGCTCCTGTGCTCCGTTCTTCCTCGCCCGCTTCCTCTTTTAAACGTAAGGGTGGTCTCCGTGATGTGCGGAGCTCAAGTCCCTGCGAGAAGAAGAAGAAGTCGCCTCCTTCTCCTTCTGTTTCCCTTTCTCCTCTCTCCGTCCAGTCTCCTCCTCCTCCCGTCACTGCATCCCTAGATTTCTCCTACGAAACCCTACCTAAGATTGATGAATTTATCCGTTCTTCCCACCCACCACCTTCTACTGTTCATGCCGAAGTTCATCCTACCCCCTCTTCTCTCCCCCCTACCCCTCTCCCCCCGCCTTCCCCTGCCCCGTCCTCTTCCTCCACTCCCCCTTCTGGCCTTCCTCCGGGCCCTCCTCCTCTTCCTCCTCCTGACCCTCCCCCTCTTCCTTCTCCTGCCCTTACCCCTTCCTTCTCTTCCCACCCGCTGTCCGTCCTTCCTACCTCTTCCAGCCCTCCTCCTTCCTCTCCTCTTTCTCTGTTAGACCTCCCTATGCCCCCCGGTTTCCAGTCTTCCCCTTCAATGTCTTCTCCAATTCCTGCTATTATTTCCCATCGTTAGCCTCTCTTGGCTATATTTTCCACCCACGGTGTTAACTGTATTTTGTAAATATGTTGTATATAGTGTACGTCTTTTCTTCCCTCTTGTACGCGTCTTCTTTTTAATATTTTTTGTCTTTTTAATGTCCATTTTACAATGGAACATTCGCAGTTTTGCAGCACATCGTGTTGATCTTCGTTACCTTATCTCTAGGTTTAGCCCACTTGTTATTAGTTTACAAGAATCGCGTTTATCTACTGCCCCCTCCCCAATACCTTTTTACTCCTATATAAGTTCTCCCCCAATCCCAGTATGCTACTTGCCTCCTCGTACATCATGATGTCCCAGTGTCTCCGTTAACTATCCGTACCTCTCTTAAATGCACGCTTGCCAGAGTGTTCCTTTCACGCTGGCTTACAGTAGTTTCCATATACCTTTCCCCCTCGATCCCGATCGATGTTCCAGAATTAAACAGGATCCTTTCTCTATTACCTCCACCTTTCCTCCTTTTAGGGGATTTTAATTGCAGGCATTCCCTGTGGGGTGACTCTACCGTTAATACACGAGGTCGTTCCCTTGAGGCTCTGATTCGTACACACGATTTATTTATTTTAAACACTGGTTCCTCTACGCATTTTGATAGCGGCACCCGTACCTTCTCATGTATTGACTTGTCTCTGTGTTCCCCTACACTATCCTTGGATTTTACTTGGAAGGTCTTTAATGATTACTGTGCGACTGACCACTTCCCGATTGTCCTCTCCCCTACGTCTTACTCCCCAGTGCCGCGCCCTCCCCGTTGGTGTTTCGATCGTGCCGACTGGACATCTTTCGCTGATCTCGCCGTTCCGCCTAATCCGACCCCTGCTTTCCCGGACCCTGATGCCATGCTTACCAGTTTCCTGATGTTTGTGCTCCATGCTGCCTATACTTGTATTCCACGCACCACTCGGAGTATGTCTTCTAAGTGTGTACCGTGGTGGACTGCTCAGTGCACTTCGGCTTTACGCTATAAAAGAGCCAAGTGGAAGAGTTTCCGTCGGAAAAAAGGCTCTCCATATGAGCGGGATGCGTATACTCTTTTCAAACAGGCTAATGCCGTCTTCCGTCGTCCAATCCGCTCTGCAAAAAAATCTAGCTGGATGTCGTATGCCTCTACTATCAACGCAGATACACCTGTTCCGCAAGTCTGGGCTCGCGTCAGGAAGATTGCAGGGAAACATGCGCCTACGCCGGCCCCAGTCCTCCATACCAACACTGGCATTGTGGGCGATCCGTCTCTGGTGGCCAATATGTTGGGACAACATTTCAGTGATGTTAGCACTGGCTCCCATCTCCCGCCCTCCTTCCAGATGCATAAACGCCGTTCTGAACTTAAGCGACTTGACTTCGCCTTATCATCTGATCAGTTTTTCAATGCCCCCTTCTCCCGGGCTGAGCTTGAGTCTAGCCTGGGAGCCTGTAAGGATACATGTGAAGGCCCTGACGGTGTCCATTACTTGATGCTGAAGCACTTATCTCCACCTGCGCTTGGCTTTCTCTTATCCATCTACAACCGTCTGTGGTCCACAGGCTTTTTTCCGGCTGAGTGGAGACATGCCATCCTTCTCCCATTCCTTAAGCCGGGTAAGTCGGGCCATGCACCAGCAGATTACCGTCCCATTGCCCTGGTCAGTTGTGTAGGCAAATTATTAGAACGCATGGTTCACTCCCGCTTAATGTGGCTCCTGGAATCAAGAGGCATCCTGTCACCTTTTCAATATGGCTTTCGCAAGGGCCGTAGTACTTTGGACCCATTATTGAGATTGGCGACTTCTATCCGCGATGCCTTTTCGGACACTAAGTCGGTTTTAGCTGTATTCTTCGATCTTGAAAAAGCGTATGATACTGCCTGGAAATACAACATCCTTCATACCCTTTTACGTTCTGGTGTGTCTGGCAACATGGCGGTATTCTTGAAGAACTTTCTCTGTGATCGTACTTTCCGAGTCAAGCTTCAGAATACATTCTCACGAACATACCCCCAACACGACGGTGTCCCACAGGGTTGTATTCTTAGTACCATCCTTTTTATCCTAGCTATTAATGGTATTATTTCTTCTCTCCCTCTTGGTGTCCGTGCTTCTTTGTATGTGGACGACTTCGCTATTTACGCTGTGGGTTTGGATATCGCTGCCCTACAAAATCTCATGCAGAAGGCCATTGATGCAGCTGCGCAGTGGGCTACGGCCCATGGTTTTCGGTTTTCGCCCTCGAAATCTTGTGCCGTCATCTTCACAAAACGCCATACAGTCCCGCATCCTGTTCTTACGTTGTATCACCGCCCTCTGCCTTACAGGTCCTCAGCTCCATTCTTAGGTCTCATTTTCGATACTCGGTTGACATGGTACCCGCACATTACTTCGTTACTGACCTCCACCACCCGACGGCTTCAACTCTTACAAACCCTTAGCCACTTGTCTTGGGGTGCGGACCGGACGACTCTTCTGCGCCTCCATACAACGCTTATTCTCTCCAAGATCGATTATGGCTGCCAGGTATATGCCTCCGCTGCGCGTACAAACCTTAAGCGCCTAGACTCCCTTCACCATCACGGTCTGCGCTTGTCGCTAGGGCTTTTCGCTCTACTCCGGTTATTAGCCTTTATGCTGAATCAGGTGTCCCACCGCTATCATCCAGGCGGGATAAACTGACCCTTCGATGTCATCTTCGCCTTCTGCAACACAGTTCGGCTGGTTTTCCTCCCACGGCTTCCGGCTTAGCCCCATCAGTGTCTGCTACTTCGTTCCCCGGTCGGGTCTCTGCTTTACTAGCCTCCTTCTCTTTTCCCATTCCGTCGGTGCTACCCCTCCGACAGTCAGAGTTCCCCCCATGGCTACTCCCTCGTCCTACCGTTTGTACATCTGCCCTCCCCCCCTCTAAGGCCTCTTCAACCCCACAGTTGCTTTATGCTCAGTTTGCGGAACATATGCTACGCCACTCTTCAGCCGTTCCAGTGTACACTGATGGTTCCAAGACCTCCGCCGGTACAGGGTTTGCGGTTGTGTTCCCGGACCGGACCTTCCAACGTCACATCCAATCATGTGCTAGTGTCTTTACGGCCGATTTATTTGCTATTTTATTTGCCCTACGTACTATTTTTTGTTCACACCTGCATACCTTTGTAATTTTTAGTGACTCCCTTAGCGCTCTTCAGAGTATTCAGTCTCTTCCCGATGTTAACCCCTTAGTGCTGGAGATTCAAGAATGGTTGTTCCGCATCGCTACTAAATTGAAGTCCCTGTCTTTCTGTTGGGTCCCGAGTCATGTTGGTGTGCCTGGCAATGAGCGGGTTGATTTTTTCGCCCGCTCTGCTATTACCTCTCACCGACTCGTGCCACGACGTATTCCTGCATCTGATTACTTCCCGCGTGTTACTCAATTACTACGTCAGCGCTGGCAGGACGAATGGACCTCCATGAGGGTGTCTGATGTCAAACTGCGTTCTGTCAAACCTTCCGTCCTACCTTGGAAGTCTTCCTCTCATCGCAATCGTCGATGGGAGACCGCTCTAGCCCGTCTTCGGCTCGGCCACACCAGGCTCACGCATGGTCATTTGATGTCCTGTGATGTCCCCACGCTCTGTCCTTGCTGCCATATTCCAGTGTCTGTGCAGCATCTCCTGATCAACTGTCCGCGTTTCTCCAATGCCCGACGGCAGGCATTCCCCTTCATTTCCTCCCTTAATCGCCCCCTTGTCTTAGCCGATATGCTTGGAGAGTCCCCCACTTTCTCCCTCCCAAATCTTATGCGGTTTCTCCTCCATACCCGTCTCCTTCAGCTTCTTTAATTAGTGTTTCCTAGTCTTCTTCTCCTCTACTCCGTATTGCGCCCAGCCTCACAACACCTCCGATGTTTTTTTTTTTCCACAAAGTTTCTTTTGGTGCCACATAGTCTTTTTAGGCTTGGTGCGAATCCCTATTTTAATAATAATATCCTAGGTTCGAGTCCTTGGATTGCCACGTGTATTTGTTAATTTCATTAATTGAGTTTAGAAGTAGAGTAGGTTGGTGAAAAAGTAGGTAAGATCCTGTGTAGCGGGTAGAACTGTTTTATCATATGCCTATTTACTACGAAATGTTGAACAATATCTTTAACTTAACCTAACCAAAATCTAACCTAACCTAACCTAGTATATTAGTGGACTATTGATGAATGTAAAATGTAAATATATTGTAACATTAACAAATTATTGAGATATAAATACAGGTCGTCCCGCTACACAGGATTATACCGATTGTTGTATTTAGTCCGTAATGGTGGAAGGGTCACGCAGATGGAAAAGATTGGTAAATATAATATCCACGGGTCGCACACACACACACACACACACACTGCTTTGTTTCGAAGAGGGTTGGTGTGGATTTGTCTGGGGGCTAATTTGAGTCGGTTTGTAGTGCACCAGTTACGTAGTGTGTTAAGGGGGCCCACCTCGTTTTTTGTTCTCTCTTATAATTGCATAAAGAAAAACATATGGGGTCCACAAATTTTTATAAGTGACTGTACGGTGGCGCTAATAAGTCGTGTCCCAACTGTCATTACGTATGGCTTGCTCTGTGCTGTATTCATGTCTGTCAGATGTTGAATAGGGTGGATAAGTGTAGGAAAATTTTAATATATTTTACTCGATATGAAGAAATGAAGCTTAGATATTGCTGATACCAATAAATTGTTCAAAACATGCTTAGTTCCGAGACATCACTTATTAGCGCGACTGTACCTTACATAACTGGCTGCACCAGTTTCCCGTCCTCCCTCCCTCTTCCCCCCCCCCCCCTCTCCCTGCCCTTACAAGTATCCTGCTACCACCAAGCTATGTATTATTATTATATTTTTTCACCAACCAACTTCACTTCTAAACTCAATTAATGTTATCAACAAATACATGTGGCACTCCACGGACTCGAACCTAGGATACTCACACCGAAATTCTGCGCACTTGTGCATTACGCTATCAAGACAGTTACCAACCAGTCGCTTGTTTACACTTCTGGTTTTCTCAGAGCACAGGCCACTTTGTTATCATTCTCGTTCCTTCCACGTCCGTTAATGTTATTGCTGAGTATATTTTATGCAGGTAATGTTGATAACATAGATATTGTTTAGGTTTAATTCTAGTTTCGCTTTTACAGCATACTCATAAATTTCTATGGCTACTTTAGAGCTGTCATATACCATACTTAATCCCTATATATGTCCAAAGCGGCGGAAATGCATTATAAGGAATTATACCTACTGTAAAAAAAAAAAAAAAAATCTCCCCATATGCGGCACCATAGCTATTACATAATACTAGGTTAGGTTAGGTAAGGTTATTAGGTTAGGCTAATGTCGTTAATGTAGTTTATTATCATTATATTACGTCTTTTACCCAGCAATTTTCCTGATCTTCATAGTTGGTCGGGAAGCTATGCCTTTACAACGGCGCCTCCCTTTTGTCGCTGTGTACGTGAAACTAGAATTTTACCATTGTTTACAATTATGCAGGGGGCTAGGAATCCTTGACGAGACAGAGAAACGGGCGAGAAAACGCGAAAGTGGTCTTTGACCCTGAGAATAGGAACTTTAAATGTTGTTTCTGTTCGGGCTCTGTATCGTGTCGGCACCGCCAGCAATGGGGTATGTGTCTGAGTATATACATAGTTACATACATACTATACATACATGTATAATAATTATGCTCTCGAGCTTCTTGTAATTGGCCAAACGTTTAGTGTAATTTTGCATATAGGCACATGTAATTTTACAATGCGGTCAAAATGCTGGACTTTTTGTAAATAGGCCAGACATTAACCCATTGAATGCCAGCGACGTGTGTTATATTGTATTCTAGCTAGATTTAGACGATATTATGCAGCTTAGGAAGGATCTGTGGTAATTAAATGGGTTGGTAGAGATAGTTTGAAGCCTTATTATTGCTAGAGGTCCTTCCTAAGCTGGACTTTTTTCTAAATAGACCAGACATTAAGGGGGAATCCCACTAGGCGAATTAAGGGGAGGCAGTTGGTTTTCCGAGTTCTCCTCCTCCCTCATGTTTAGCCCTATTGGTTATGAGATTTCAAAACATTCGCCCTATTAGTTTGGTGATTTTCAGACCTTTTGCCCCATTTCTTTGCCAATATTAAGACCTTTCCTGCCATTTAGGTGTCGATTTTTTTCCTGGTGAGCGTCAGCGAGCCTGTATTTGAAGAGGAATCGGCCTTCGGCCGGGACATTTTTCTACCGAAAAATTTACAAATTTATATCACAGGGGACTATTGTGGGTGTTTTTTTTAAGTTTGATAGAGGTTTAGAGAGCAAACTAAAACCCCTCTTTAAACCATTGAGCCGAGCCAGTAAATTATGCTGCACAATACCGTCTGGGCTCCCTTAATAAAGACCGTATCACACGAGAGCTTTTCCCTCAACTTTGATCGTCAACACTGGCTGGCCTTGAAGGTATTCTGTTATATATAATATGCCCCGGCCTTGTTTCTAATACAAGTGCAAAAGATCTTATACATTTTAGGAAATCGAAAATTGATCTAGATGTTTGTGAATTTGTATTTTGTTTGTGTGTGTTCATTGTTTGTGTGTGTTCATTGTTTGTGTGTGTTCATTGTTTTCAGTTGTGTTGTCCCTATTCTGGCTCTGCCTTGAGTCGCCCCCCACCCACCCCAAAAAAAGAAAATAATACAAAAACAAAAAAATATCAGGAAAAGCGGGAAAAAGAAAAGAAAACAATAGGAACAGTGGGGATTGGGCCTGAGTATATAGAACAGAATAGAAAATTGACCATAAAGCTCTCGTGTGTTTTTCCCTTAAGGTGCCAGACCAGTGTTGTCGATAACAGTTGAGGGATAGAGCGTTCGTGTGATTCCAAGTTAAGGGGGGTCACCTGCTTTTTTTTCTCTCCTCTTCTCTCTTTCTCTGGCGTGTATCCATTCGGCCCCATTCAGCCTACTGTATAAGACGTTTATCCCCATCCAGGTGTCGATTTTTTCTTAGCGAGCGATACCGAGCCAGCATTGTATGTAGAAGTCCGGCTTCGCTGGAGACATTTGTCTATCGAAAACTGTACAAATTTAGCCTGCTGTAAAAAAAATATATATATGTATATATACTGTATATGCTGGCTCGCTACTGCTCGGCAGGATAAAAATGACACCTGGATGGGGATAAACGTCTTAAAACAGTAGGCTGAATTGGGCCGAATGGATACAAGCCAGAGAAAGGGAGAAAAGGAGAGAAAAAAAAACAGGTCACTCCCCTTAAGATGAACATCACTGCAAAGTCCCCCCCCCCCCCCCCCGTTTGCATTAGACCAATTTGTTATTCAGATTCCCGCCTTCGTCGCCTCCTACATCGCCGACCATGAGACACGTTTCCCGGACAACTACGACCTGTACAGTCGCGCTAATAAGTCCTGGCCCGGCGGTCATTACGTTTGGTTTGCTCTGTGCTGTATTAATGTCTGTCAGATGTTGAATAGGGTGGGTAAGTGTAGGAACATGTTGGTATATCTCACTAAAAAAAAAAAAAAATCATGTGTAAATATTGCTGATACCAATTATTGATCAACACATACTTGGTGCCGCGACATGACTTATTAACGCGACTGTACATCACTCCCCGTACACCATTCTTCCAACTGGTAGATCTCAATCATCTCATCCAGTGACAAAATCAATCGTACAGTATAATCTTTGTCTGTGTATTAACTAACATTTATGATCTGTAGCGAAAATGGCAACTGTCTTGCTAGCGTAATGCATAAGTGCGCGGAATATCGGTGTGAGTATCCTGGGTTCGAGTCCTTGGAGTGCCACATGTATTTGTTGATTTCATTAGTTGAGTTTAGAAGTGAAGTTGGTTGGTGAAAAAATATAATCAATAATGTACATTATCGTTTCGAATAACAACTTGAACACTTTATTACCATGTATTTTTTAAGTATATTAAATTTATATTAAGGGGAGGCAGTTGGTCTTTCGAGTCCTCCTCCTCCCTCATGTTTAGCCCTATTAGTTATGAGATTTCAAGACGTTCGCCCCATTAGTTTGGCAATTTTCAGACCTTTTGCCCCTTTTTTTTGCCAATTTTAAGACCTTTCGTGCCATTTAGGTGTCGATTTTTTTTCCTGGCGAGCGGTAGCGAGCCTGTATTTGAAGAGGAATCGGCCTTCGGCCGGGACATTTTTCTACCGAAAAATTTACAAATTAATATCGAAGGGGGGCCTTGTGTGTGTTTTTTGTTTAAGTTTGATAGAGGTTTAGAGAGATAACTAAACCCCTTCCTTAAACCATTGAGCCGAACCAGTAAATTATGCTGCACAATACCATCTGAGCTCTCTTAAACATCTGCTATAACTTTGTGACACTGAATAATGATAAAATATGCTCAAACTCTCAAAATGTGTACTATAGTCTATTCGCTGTAAGTAGGCGAGAAATCATGACCTCTATCCTCTGTCACTCAAAAAGGGCTAGAGCAAATTGGCTGTCAATGTCCATATCTATTCCTTGACTGACTCTTCCCAACAGGAAAATATTGACACCTGGATGGGGGTAAACGTCTTAAAACAGTAGGCTGAATGGGGTCGAATGGATACAAGCCAAAGAGAGAGGGAGAGAAAAAGAAAAAAACGAGGTGGGCTTCCTTAAGCGTTATTTCCACATCGTCGGTACAGTAAGGGTTAATTAAAGCCGGTATAACACGAGCGCTTTTTCACTCAACATTTATCCTCAACACTGGTCTGGCAGCTTATGTGGTCAACGTTTAATATATTTCGGTTGCCTAAATTCATCTATCATCAGTCTACTTTCCGATACCAGTGCAAAATATCCCAGAAATGTTGCCAGAAAAATGTTGACCATCGAATGTTGACTATAAAAGCTCTCGTGTGATACCGTCTTAAGGGGGCCCACTTCGCTTATTTCTTTTCTTCTCCCTCTTTCTTTGGCTTATATCCATTAGGCCCCATTCAGCTTGCTGTTTTAAGACGTTTACCGCCATCCAGGTGTCAATATTTTCCTGGCGAGCGGTAACGAGCCAGCATATATATATATATTTGTTTTGACAGCAAGCTAAATTTGTACATTTTTCGATAGAAACATTTCTCCGGCGAAGCCGGATTTCTCCATACAATGCTGACTCGCTATCACTCGCCAGGAAGAAATCGACACCTGGATGAGGATAAACGTCTTAAAACAGTTGGCTGAATGGGGCCGAATGGATACAAGCCAGGGAAAGAGAGAAAAGGAGAGGAAGATAAAAGCTCTCGTGTGATACCGGCTTCAGGTTTAATTAAGTCAACACTTGTTTCACACCTGCCCATCACAAGTGTCAGGCTGAGATGCCAGTGTCCGTGGCAGTGTTGTCAATTTACCTACTTTCCCGCTATAGTCTATTCGCTGTAAGTAGGCAAGACATCATGAACTTTAACCTCTGTAACTTAAAAACGACTAGATAAATCGAGCTAATATTTCTAACATTTGGGAAGAGTCAGTCAAGGAATAGATGTGGACATTTACAGCCAATTTGCTCTAGCCCTTTTTTGAGTTACAGGGGATAGAGGTCCTGATTTCTCGCCTACTTACAGCGAATAGACTAGTCTATTCGCTGTAAGTAGGCGAGACATCACAATCTCTAGAATATCCCTTTTAAAAAAAAATCGAAACTCCAGAATATCTCTAAAATATCGCTCTATAATGGCTCAGATTTACAGAATAACGCTAGAAGTAATGCCTCAATCTCAAAAATATCGCTCTAAAATGGCTCAGACCTACAGCATATCGCTCTAAACTGGCTCACATCTCCAGAATATCCCTAGAGTAATGCCTCATTCTCTAAACTGGCTCAAAACTCTTGAATATCAATAGAGTAATGCCACAATCTTTAGAATATCGCTCTAAAATGGCTCAAATCTGCAGAATATCCCTAGAATAATGCCTCAATCTCTAAAATATCGCTCTAAAATGGCTCAAATCTCTAGAATATCCCTAGAATAATGCCTCAATCTCTAAAATATCGCTCTAAAATGGCTCAAATCATAGAATATCGCTAGAATAATGCCTCAATCTCTAAAATATCGCTCTAAAATGGCTCAAGCCTCCAGAATATCCCTAGAGTAATGCCTCAATCTCTGGAATATTGCTCTACAATGGCTCAAATCTCTAGAATAACGCTAAAATAATGCCACAATCTCATTAATATCGGTCTAAAATGGCTCAAATCACCTGAATATCCCTAGAATAATGCCACAATATCTAGAATATCGCTCTAAAATTTCTCAAAACTCCAGAATATCGCTAGAAATCAATCGATGGATGTAAACATTTCCCTCTAGGTCGAAGTCAATACCTCTAGAACTATAGTCTATTCGCTGTAAGGTGAGAAATCATTACCTCTATCCTCTGTAACTCAAAAGGGCTAGAGCAAATTGGCTATAAATCTCCACATTTATTCCTTGACTGACTCTTCCCAAATGGTCGGAATATTAGCTCGACCACTCTAGTCGTTTTTGAGTTACAGAGGTTAGAGGTCATGATTTTTCACCTACTTACAGCGATTATACTATACCTCTATATTCTAGAGGTATTGACTTAGCCCTAGAGGGAAATTTTGACATCCAGCGATATGATTTCTAACAATATTCTGGAGTTTTTGACATTTTAGAGCGATATTCTAGAGATTGAGGCATTATTCTAGCGATATTCTATAGATTTAAGCCATTTTAGAGTGATATTCTAGAGATTGAAGCAATACTCTAGCAATATTCTATAGATATGATCCATTTCAGATCGATATTCGGGGGATATGTGCATTTTAAAGCAATATTCTAGAAATTGTGGCATTATTCAAGCGATATACTTAAGATTTGAGCCATTTTAGAGCCATATTCTAGATATTGTTGCATTATTCTAGCGATATTCTGGAGTTTGAGAAATTTTAGAGCGATATTCTAGAGATGGTGGCCTTTTTTTTAGCGATATTCTGGATATTTGAGCCAGTTTAGAGGGTCATTCTGGAGATTTGAGCCATTTCAGAGTGGTATTCTAGAGATTGTGGCCATCTTTTCAAACGATTTCCTGCTATTATTTGCTGTCTAGCGGCCTCGATATGGTAACCCTGGTCCGTGAAGATATTGAGGGATAAGCCTTTACAACAGCACCTCGTATACACTTTCTCGTATCTACTTTTGAAAGAGTGTTGAGTGTTCATTTAGTGTGGATGTTTTCCCGGCGGCGTGGTGTAGTTCTGCAGTGTCCCTGGTTGGCGGCCTTGGTGGTGGCTGCCGTCATAACTCTCCTGGCTCTCTCTACTCCTTGGTCTACACAACACACAACTACCTCAGGTCAGTCACGCAATTTGTAGGACGTCATAAGAACAATCTGTACGACATTTTATAATAGCTTTGATTTAATGTTGATAGACTTCTGTTACATTTTTGTTTTCTATGTGAGTAAGGGATACAAAGGGCAGAACTGCCTGCAGCGAGTGCCTCCCCCATAGTTAAAAGAGTGACAGGGCCAAAATCAAGGGACGTTCGAGCCAAAATGCCTGGACACACGGAGTTTGAAGCAATTTAAGTCATAAGTGTTATTACCTTCAGTCAAAGTTGGTTTTATCTCCATGCCACGGCCAGAGGATATAGCCCCTTTCACACATGCACGAATTAGGTCGGGACGGGTCTAACTTGGCGTAAGTGTTGCAATTAGCGGCGTGATCATGCCCGCAGGATGAACCGTCATCCGTACCTCTCCACGTATGGGAGGCTCGAAAATGTTCTGGCCGTATTAAACATATTTTTATTTTGTCGTGGCTCATAAATTTGTCGTGTGTCGTTAGGGCACCGCCGTTTTACCATCGGCTTGACACACATGTTGCAGTCTGCGGTGTGGTCATGTTCAGGCGGCCCGCGGTTTGAGCCGTCCTTCCCGCCTCCCCGTGTGTCATCTTGGCTCAAAAATGTTTTGATCATGTTTGATATATTATGATTTTGTCATGGCCCATAAATTTGTCCTGTGTTGTTATGGCACTGTCGTTTTACCGTTCTAATACCATTTCCCCCCGGTTCTCCCATGCTAAAACCCTGGCCATCGTCCCCCGATTAACGCCAAATTTCATTGTCGTGGCCGCTGTGACAAAAAGAGCCGGAGGACGGCTCTGATCGCGGGCCGCTTGCACACGACCATGCCACAGATGTGTGCCAAGTCGTTGCCCGTCCCGACCAAATTCGCGGATGTGTGAAAGGGGCTTTTAGACTTTACACTGCCCTTCAACATCCTAAATCACTGGTTAGTCAAACAAGTTATGGGAAGACACACAATTACTCATTTCAGAAAAGTTATCAATATTTTTGGTTTGAGGGCTTTTTAAATAATGATCCTTCTAGCATTCCGTATCCTACCTTCTTCAAGTCAGTCACACAATCACTTTCTAGACACTTCATTTTCTAGTATATACAGTATGTTTCTGTATTGAAGCAGAGGTCTGGTATCTTCAGAATGATATAATAAATATTTCAGGTAACCAAAATCAAACGGACATATTTCTATTCAATTTCACCGTACACTTCGAACTTAGGATAATGCTTCTTATGATCCGCCACTCACACCAACACCTATAGTCTATTCGCTGTATGTAGGCGAGAAATTATGACCTCTATCCTCTGTAACTCAAAAAGGGCTAGATCAAATGGGCTGTAAATTTCCACATCTATTCCTTGACTGATACTTCCCAAATGGTAAACATATTAGCTCGATTACTCTAGTCGTTTTTGAGTTACAGAGGTTAGAGGTCGTGATTCCTCGCCTACTTACAGCGAATAGACTATAGTCCGTCACAAGCTTTACTAGAAGACACGCATTTAATTATTTCGAAAATGTATACAGCATACACATTTTTGGTCCAATAGTTTCTGATTGAACTCTTTAAGCACAATGATTAGTATTAATTGCACTATTTGTGCCTGGCTCTCAACTGACGAAATAAAAGGCTAATCGAGACTAATTTAAGCCTTTTTAAATTTCAAGGAGTAATTTTTACCCCTAATAATATAATTATATGTTAGTAAACTAACGATACTATCTATAATGTTGTATACGATGTCAGCATATGTATGTAAAACTCGACCCTCAATCTAGTTTCATTCTGAAGGTGAGGCTGATGGACTGTTGAAGTTAAGGGGAGATATGGGTCGTTTTTCTGATCCCCTTTCTCCTTCGTGTTAAGCTCCATTTGTTTTGAGATTATAAGACGTTCGGCCCATTAGTTTGTCGATTTTAAGAACTTTCGCCCCATTTCGTTGTCAATTTTAAGACCTTTCGTGCCATTTAGGTGTCAATTATTTCCTGGCGAGCGATAGCAAGCCTGAAATTTTAAGAGGAACCGCCTACATTTACAAATGTATCTTGAAGGGGGGTCTAGGGGGTGTTTTTCTAAGCTTGCTGGAGGTCTAGCGAGAAAACTAAGATAAAAGGAAAGAAAAAAAAAACGGTCCGTCTCCCCTTAATAGGATATATTTTCCTGTTACCTGTAACTTGTTCGGGCGCCCATATTAACGATATTACAAAAAAAAAAAAAAAAAAAAACGTCATTGGTTTCTGGTATCAGGGTCTGTTAGATTAAATTAATGTTTCATTGGGATTCAAGAACATGAAAGATTAACATATGTACAGAAATATCAAAAGTGTATGGACAACATTGGATATCCATGTTAATATCAATATTTATTTTCATTCTCATTATCGTACAATGACAAGTTTAACAATTATAACTTTTACAGATGCCTTCCGTAAGGTGCAGATGAAACTACAAGGCTTTGAGAACCAGTTAAGGTGAGGCTGATGGACTGTTCAGGTTAAGGGGAGATGGATCATTTTTCTTGTCCCCTTTCTCTCTCCTGTTAAGCCACAATTGTTTTGAAATTATAAGACGTTCGGCCCATTAGTTTGGCGATTTTAAGACCTTTCGCCCAAATTCGGTATCAATTTTAAGGCCTTTCGTGCCATTTAGGCGTCGATTATTCCTGGCGAGCGAAAGCGAGCCTGAAATTTTAAGAGAAAGCGGCCTTCGGCCGGGATGTTTTTCTACCAAAAAATATACACATTTATCTTGAAGGGGGGTCTAGGAGTATTTTTCTAAGCTTGATGGAGGTCTAACGAAACATTACGATATAAAGGAATACATTAATTAATAGACAAAAGAAAAACAAAAAACGGTCCGTCTGCCCTTAAACCAATATCTGGCACAGCAAGGGAGCCACATAGCCTACATGGTGGTAACAAATACAATGGAATAAGGTCAATCAAGTAACTTATTTGGGATATATACTGTATACAGTATATATATATATATATATATATATATATATATATATATATATACAGGTATTTTTACAATTGCTCCCACGCAACTTCGGCTGAATTTATTTAATTTAATGTTCACTCAATCAAACACGAGATTCATTGATATTAAGTATAAGGGTCACCGGCTTTGTTTTATCCTTCTCTCCTTTTCTCTCTTTCCCTGGCTTGTATCCATTCGGGCCCATTCAGCCAACTGTTTTAAGACGTTTATCCCCATCCAGGTGTCGATTTCTTCCTGGCGAGCGATAGCGAGCCAGCATTGTATGGAGAAATCCGGCTTCGCCGGAGACATTTTTCTATCGAAAAATGTTAAAATTTAGCTTGCTGACAAAACAAAAATATATATATGTTGGCTCGCTACCGCTCGCCAGGAAAATATTAGACACCTGGATGGGTGTAAACGTCTTAAAACAGTAGGCTGAATGGGACTGAATGGATTCTAGCCAGAGCAAGAGAGAAAAGGAGAGAAAGAGAAAAAAAGCAGGTGACCCCCCTTAAGTGGAAGGTCTTCATCGCAGGTGTTGATGACAAGCGACTTTGTTGTGGAAAATGCATAACATCTGAGGTGAAGCCAATGATTATGGGGGCTGGTAAATGATTATGGGGGCTGGTAAATGATTATGGGGGCTGGTAAATGATTATGGGGGCTGGTAAATGATTATGGGGGCTGGTAAATGATTATGGGGGCTGGTAAATGATTATGGGGGCTGGTAAATGATTATGGGGGCTGGTAAATGATTATGGGGGCTGGTAAATGATTATGGGGGCTGGTAAATGATTATGGGGGCTGGTAAATGATTATGGGGGCTGGTAAATGAATGCCAGAGTAATTATTTTGTGGCTATCTTCAAATATATGTATTCTTTCCCTGTCATATCTGCTCCTTTCCTATGTTACTTGCTGATTCTCCCTACCCCTTTAAGGGAATACAGGTTTGGCTACTGACTGACTGCCTGACTAAACATTTGTTCATAGGCAAATGTGATATTCCTATACAACTTTCAACATTTTCCTCAAAAACCTAAATAGTGTATCAATTAATAGACTGTGTTTAGCAGAGCTATAAGCTCCTCGGTGGTTTAGTCGGTTAGGTGTTGGTAAGCTACGTCACAGGCCCGGGTTCGAGTCCCGGTCTTGATATTGATATAGAAATGGGACAAACGGTTTTAAAATTGACAAACTAATGGGGCGATCGTCTTAAGATCTGAAAACTAATGGGGCTAAGCATGAGGAAGAAGGGGGACCAGAACAACGACCCATCTCCCCTTAATCTTAGTTGATATTTGGTGACGCCCCATAAACTTGCCCTAATGTATATGGTGAGCTTTACGAGTCCCAATTCTGAACCCACAATTATAATAGCCATATTTGTGTGAATTTGTATTTTGTTTTTGTGTTCATTGTTTTCTGTTGTGTTTTGTGTTGTCCCTATTCTTGCTTTGCCTTGAGTCAGCCCCCCCCCCCCCCCAAAAAAAAAAGTAACAAAAAAAAAAATATATATATATATATATAATCAACAACACATAACAAAATAAAAACATAAACTAAAAAAATAGAACAAAAATAGGAAAAGTGGGGATTGGGCCTGAGTAGACAGATAGATAGATAGATAGATAGATAGATAGATAAACTTGCCCTTATGTATATGGTGAGCTTTACGAGTCCCAATTCTGAACCCATAATTATAATGTCCATATGTTTATATTAGAACCTCTCGGTAGTAGTGGAGGAAGTTCAGCCGAGGAATATTGGGGCGATGATGGGTCACCTCGAGCCATCCTGCTGGTGGGGTCTACGGCGCGGAGTGGCACATCCTTCATCGGCGAGATCCTGGCCACACTTACACCAGCTATATATTTCTTTGAGCCAGATCTTTTCTTTTCTGCTACTACACATGAACAGGCAAGTGTTATACATTTTGATGCAGTTGACTTATATTATCTTAATATTTATTATCTTGATAGCGTAATGCATAAGTGCGCGGAATTTCGGTGTGAGTATCCTAGGTTCGAGTCCTTGGAGTGCCACATGTATTTGTTGATTTCATTAATTGAGTTTAGAAGTGAAGTTGGTTGGTGAAAAACATATAATAATTACACATCCCATAATAGGAAATTCTAACATTTGCATTCATTGCGCAGAAAACTTATTATATAATTATTAGACAATCGTGAATCAGTGACTCCAAACACGTTAGATTCAGAACAACTTGTGGTCATATCCACATCCTTGGTAATAATTATAATTTTTCACCAACCAACTTCACTTCTAAACTCAATAAATGAAATAAAAGAATAGGCCTACATGTGGCACTCCAAGGACTCGAACCTAGGATACTCACGCCGAAATTCCACGCAATTATGCATTACGCTATCAAGACAGTTATTCGCTTATGGATCTAATGGAAAATCTGTAACAATATGTTTTATAGCTTTGAAGGGCCTCTGCCTATAAGTCAAATTTAATTGATGCATTTTTATATTCTGTTTCAAAGATACAATAAACCATTTTTAAAATCTCTCTAGTCCCTAGTCCCTAGCATTTTGTGGCAGTCTTCAACAGCACGTAGGGGGCGAAGTCTGCCATCTCTGATTGCCTTGTTTTAATATGTAATGCATAAAACCAACTCACTCTATATATATATACTGTATATATATATATATATATATGTTTGTGTGTATGGTATCTAGCTACGTGATCACGAGTCGGCGCGGGTGGTGGTGGATGTGATATAATTCCAAATGAAGCCACTACTTTTAAGCTCTTCGGTGGTCTAGTGGTTTAGGTGCAGGAGTGCTACACTACTGGCTTGGGTTCTAACCCTGGCTGGGGCATGACACAAAATATTAATATATTCTTATATTTTCACATCTTTACATTCTCTGTATTATATCGACTAAAGAAATTAAAGAGGTGAATGCAAATTGTCCATCAGGTAAAGGAAGAGCCAGCACTGCGTCTACTGCAGGGATTATTCCGCTGTCAGTTTAATTCCGAGTGGGTGTTGTGGGTTAAGTCTCGACGGGACCGAAGGAAGTTATTGGATCATCCCATCACCCGTAGGTGCCGGTCCTGCCTCACAGTACCCGCCCTCACCAACGCCTGTCAGAGGGAACACATCAGGATAGCAAAGGTTAGATACAAACCTGATCTTCTTTTCCTCGCCGAAACTCAGGTGTCTGAAGCAACTGCCAACAGCCCCTTCTCTGTACCTTCCTACTTTCTCTATCCTAGTTTCAAAGCCAAAGGTAGATGTTGTGCATACGTGCACAACAAACTCACTTGCTTTCGTGTTCCCGATTTCGACTCCTCTGAATTCTGAACTTTATGGCTCAAACTTTCTTGTCATTCTATTACTAAATATTTCTGTGCTGTCAATCTTTCCCTTAACTCTAGCGACTTTCCCAAATTCTTTGACTATCTAAACTCTACAGTGGAACACATTCTATCCATTTTTCCTTTCTCAGAAATCTCCATCTTAGGAGATTTCAACGTTCACCACCGCCAATGGCTCTCCTCTCACATTACTGACCAACCTGGTGAACAAGCTTACGTCTTTTCTATCCTAAATGACCTAGAGCAGTTAGTTCAGCAACCCACCCGTATCCCGGATCCCCTCAGAGATCGGCCCAACATTCTTGACTTGTTTTTAATATCTAACCCTTCTTCTTATACAGTCGATATTTTCTCTCCTTTGGTCTTCTCCGACCATAAACTTATCTCTGTCACCTGTCCTATTTCTCCAGTACGGCCACTCGATCCTCTTAGCCGGCGGCGCTTGTGGCACTTTGGCGCTGCCAACTGGGAGGCTCTCCGGCAGTATTTCTTTGATTTCCCATGGAAAGATGTCTGCTTCTGTGGCCGAGGACCCTCGGAGAGTGCTGAACGCATTACCGAGCTAATCTTATCAGGCATGGAAGCATACATTCCATTTTCTTTCTCTCAGTCTAATGCAAACAAATCTTGGTTTACTCACACTTGTTCTACTGCTGTCCACAACAAGGAGGAAGCATTCAAAGAGTACCGACGCCTTCAAACTCAAGAATCTCATTCTTCCTATGTTTCTGCCTGGAATCAAGCCAAATCTGTTCTTCGACTTGCCAAGCACTCTTTCATCAATATTAAATGCACTGAACTATCCAACTCTAGCTCTTCCCAAGCTTTCGGGCATCTAGCCAAAGACCTCAACAATAATTTTTCTTCCTCATCTTTCCCTCCCCTTTTCCACTCTGATGGCACAACCATCACTTCTTCCTCTGACAAAGCTGAACTCTTCGCTCAAACTTTTGCTAGAAATTTCACCTTAGATGATTCCGGTGCTATTCCTCCCTCTCCACCCCCCCTCTCCCCTACTTATGCCTAATATCCTAATCTCTTCTAAAGATATACTTTCTACTCTATCTGGGCTTAATACTAAGAAGGCGTACGGTCCGGACGGTGTTCCTCCTGTTGTACTCAAAAACTGTGCTTCCGTGCTGACTCCCTGCCTAGGCAAACTCTTTCGTCTCTGTCTCTCCTCTAACATCTGCCCTTCATGCAGGAAGTTTGCTCTCATTCAATCTTTCCCATAGAAGAGTGACCGCTCTCAACTCTCCATCACTCTGTTGAACACCATCTCTCCTCCTACAAACCTGTTCTTCTCTTCCTCACCGAAACTCAGGTGTCTGTAGCAACATCCAGCAGCCCATTCTCTGTATCCTCCTACTTTCTCTATCCTAGTTTCAAAGCCAAAGGCGGATGTTGTGCATATGTGCACAACAAACTCACTTGCTCTCGTGTTCCTGATTTCGACTCCTCTGAATTCTCAACTTTATGGCTCAAACTTTCCTGTCATTCTCTTACTAAATATTTCTGTACTGTCTATCTTTCCCCTAACTCTACCAACTTTTCCAAATTCTTTGATTATCTAAACTCTACAGTGGAACACATTCTATCCATTTCTCCTTTCTCAGAAATCTCCATCTTAGGAGATTTCAACGTTCACCACCGCCATTGGCTCTCCTCTCACACTACTGACCAACCTGGTGAACAAGCCTACGTCTTTTCTATCCTAAATGACCTAAAGCAGTTAGTTGAGCAACCCACCCGTATCCCGGATCGCCTCAGAGATCGGCCCAACATTCTTGACTTGTTTCTAACTTCTAACCCTTCTTCTTATACTGTCAATCTTTTCTCTCCTTTGGGCTCCTCCGATCATAAACTTATCTCTGTCAACTGTCCTATCTCTCCAGTACGGCCACCCGATCCTCCTAGCCGGCGGCGCTTGTGGCACTTTGGCGCTGCCGACTGGGAGGCTCTCCGGCAGTACTTCTTTGATTTCCCATGAAATGATTTCTGCTTCCGTGGCCGGGGACCCTCGGAGAGTGCTGAACGCATTACCGAGGTAATCCTATCGGGCATGGAAGCATACATTCCATTCTCTTTCTCTCAGACTAATGCTAAAAAATCTTGGTTTACTCACACCTGTTCTACTGCTGTCCGCAATAAGGAGGAAGCATTCAAACGGTACCGACGCCTTAAAACTCAAGACTCTCATTCTTCCTATGTTTCTGCCCGGAATCAAGCGAAATCTGTTCTTCGACTTGCAAAACACCCTTTCATCAATAATAAATGCACTGAACTATCCAACTCTAGCTCTTTCCAAGCTTTCTGGCATCTAGCCAAAAACCTCTCCAACAATTTCTCTTCCTCGTCTTTCCCTGCCCTTTCCCACTCTGATGGCACAACCATCACTTATTCCTCTGACAAAGCTAAACTCTTCGCTCAAACTTTGCTAGAAACTCCACATTGGATGATTCCGGTGCTATTCCTCCCTCTCCACCCTCCTCTCTCTTACTTCTGCCTAATATCCTAATCTCTTCTAAAGATATACTTTCTACCCTCTCTGAGCTTAATACTAATAAGGCGTACGGTCCGGACGGTGTTCCTCCTGTTGTTCTCAAAAACTGTGCTTCCGTGCTGACTCCCTGCCTAGGCAAACTCTTTCGTCTCTGTCTATCCTCTAACGTCTTCCCTTCATGCTGGAAGTTTACTCACAATTAACCTATCCCAAAGAAGGGAGACCGCTCTTAACCCTCCAACTATCGTCCAATTGCTCTCATCTCTTGTCTTTCTAAAGTTTTTGAAACTATTCTCGCTTCCAAATTTCTTAAGCATTTCTCTTCTCATAATCTGCTCTCAGATCGCCAGTATGGCTTCCTTATGGGTCGCTCTACTGGTGATCTTCTTTCATATCTTACTAACTCTTGGTCATCCTCCTTTCGGGACTTCGGTGAGACTTTTTCTATTGCACTAGACATATCGAAAGCCTTCGATAGAGTCTGGCACAAATCTTTAATTTCTAAACTACCCTCCTTCGGTTTCTATCCCTCCATCTGTGCCTTTGTCTCTAATTTCCTTTCCGGCCGTTCCATAGCCGCGGTTGTGGATGGCCATCATTCACTTCCTCACCCTATAAACTCCGGTGTTCCTCAGGGCTCTGTCCTATCTCCTATTCTCTTTCTAATTTTCATAAATGATCTCTGTTATGTGTGTCCCAGCTAACTCCATAGATGCGCAACAGGCCTATCTTGGGTTGGGGAGTAAGTAGACACGCTGTAGATATATAGGTTCTTATTGAGAAGGATATGGGATACAGGCACGAAGCAGAGCCTACAGGGTGATAGCTCTGTCTCGTGGTACACAAACATGTATTGGCCCTCTGGTGAGAGGAGCCCCAGGCTTGAGTTGCCAGAGTGGCTATATGACATAACTAATATGACTGCCTGGATGCTAACATGAATCTTACTTATAGAGAGATATTACATATGCATAAGTGACTGTACTAGATATGAAATTGATACTGTACAAGGTAAATCATATACATACACCTCCCTCCCCCCTCACGCTCGCAGTTCATTCTCGAGCGGACTCTTTCCTACTGAGCCGTTCTGATCGACGTGGGGTAACTTGGGGGTCAGAAGCTAAGGACTGTTCAGCGTCATTGAAAGGGGCCACAGGGTTGAGGGAGTCACAAGTTTGGGGCACGGGGCGGAGGAATCGACGGTTCCGCCACCACACACGGCCACAAGGGAGACGTACCTCATAGGCCCGTGACCTGCCAAGGCTCATCACAACCCCCACCTTGTCCCAGCGTTTCGTGGTCGGGTCTTGAATCCGCACTTGCTGACCGACACGTAACCTGGGAAGGGGTTGTGTGTGCTCATCGTACCGGGTCTTAACCTGCTCGGCACGGTCGGCTGCACGTCTATCACAGTCCTCGGCCTTGGCTTGCCATTCCGCAGCAAAGGACTTGGGATGGGCCGGGAGACATGTCCTAAGAGGATGACCATACAGGAACTGGGCTGGGGAGCAGCCTGTGAAGTTTGGAGTATTCCGGAGTTCCAAGAGACCCCGGTCGAAGTCCTCACAGTCAATGTTGCCAGAGGGTGCAGTCTTTAAGGTGAGGTGCTTGAGAGACTTCACCGCAGCCTCGGCATGGCCGTTCGCCTGTGGGTAATGCGGTGATGTTACCACATGACGAACTCCCCATCGCTTCATAAAGTCCCGGAACTCATGGCTGGTGAATTGTGGGCCCCCGTCGGTCCTCAGACGAAGGGGCACACCAACTTCCCGGAAGTAGCGACAGAACATCCTGATGGTCGCAGAGGCGGTTGTGTCGCCTGTGCAGGGGACAACAACAGGCCACCCCGAGAGACGGTCGACGACTACCAGGAAAGACTTCCCGGCGACCATGAAAAAGTCGGCCGACACAGACTCAAAGGGCCTTGTAGGGTTGTCATCATTCATGAGTGGTTCCTTCTGGAGGCTAGGCTGAAGGATCTGGCACGACTCACACGCTTGAACAGTGTTGGTGATGTCGGAATCTATCCCCGGCCAGAAGACAGCCTGCCTCGCCCTGCGTTTAGTGGCCTCCACACCACGGTGGCCGTCATGAAGATGCTGTAGGGTGCGTCGGCGGAGGGCTGCAGGAACCACGATCCGAGCTCCATACAGGACGAGGTCATCATCAGCGTAGAGTTCGTCCCGTATCTTCCAGTATGGGAGCAAGGAATTGTGAAGGTCGTATCGGTTGGCAGGGAATCCTGAGGTCACACAGTCGAGTAGACGAACATACGCAGGGTCCACTCTTGCCGCGACCCGGAGATCCTGTAGCGTCCTGTCTGCGTCTGGTGCCGAAGATCGTGCCGAAGATCGTCCTGAGTTGATAACGTCCTTGGTTGTCACTATAGTCCTGAAGTAGGTGGCGGCGTCGGCACAAGAGATCTCATCCTCTGGCGTGGGGCGGCTGACCGGGGCTCAAGACAGGGTATCAGGGATGCAGAGCAACTTGCCGGCACGCCACACGGCCTTGAAGATATAGGGTGAGGTCTTCTCCTTCAGGCGTTGGAGGCGGGGATTCTCCACAGCGTCCAACGTGTAGTGATTGATGATTGGGATGAGGGGGCGGTGGTCAGTCATCAGTGTGAAATCCTGTAGACCCTGTAAATACAGTCGACACTTGGACATGGCCCAAACAGCAGCCAACATCTCCAACTCGATAGTAGCATAGCGGGTCTCAGCGTCCGCCAGGAACCGAGAGCCACACTGGATGAGCCGCAGGTGGCCACTGCCGTGGTCCTGCAAGAGGGCATACCCAATGCCGTTGAGTCGCGATGCATCAGTCTGAAGAATGGTGGGTAGGTCGGGGTCGAAGTGTGCGAGAACAGGAGGACTGACAAGGGCTAACTTGACTCGCCTGAAGGCCTCATCGTGGTCAGGAGTCCACACAAATGTCCTCTTGGGGCTCATCAAAGGGCGGAGGGGCTGAGCGGCGGCGGCGATGTCAGGGGTAAACTCTGCCAGCTGGTTGACCAGACCCAGGAATGACCTGAGGTCGGTCAAGTTGGTTGGTGCCGGAAAGTCCCCGATTGCAGCCACTTTGCTCGTGTCAGCCGCAATACCATCCCCTGAGAGGGTGTATCCACAGAAGTCCACTGAAAGTGCGGCAACCACAAACTTGCTCTTGTTGAGGGTAATCCCGAACTTGCGGCACCTAGTCAGCACTTCATGGATGCGGTCGAGGTGAGACTTGTAGTCCTCATCGTACAGCAGTATGTCATCCACGACCTTAGTGCACCTCTGCACACCTTGTAGAGCCATATCACCCCTGTAGCAGAAGGCGTCGTCCGTAGCTGTGAATCCCATGGGTCCTCTGCAATGCTTGAAGCGTCCATACGGCGTGATGAAGGTGGTCAGGTGCTGGTCCTCTTCAGCCAACTCCATCTGCCAGTAACCACAGAGGGCGTCCGCAGTGGTGAAGTAGCGAGCTCCTCGGTCGACACCACGAACTGCTGCGGAGGGAGTAGGCGAAGGGTGAGCTGGTCGGGACACATGTTTGTTGAGTTTGGAGAGGTCGACGGTGATGCGCACTCCTCCGCTGTCCTTACCAACAACGACGAGGGGTGGCACCATTCTGAGGGGTTGTCTCCTGCAGGCTTGATGATGCCCTGGGCCACCATGGACTCCAACTCTCGCTTGACTTGGTCCCTAAAGGCAAAGGGAATCTGTCGGGGAGTATGGATGGCGAAGGGCTCAGCTCCCTCTTTAAGATGGATCCTCATGGGTTGACCCACCATAGGCTTGAGGGGCACAGTCTTTAGGTCGTCTTTGGACATCAACACGTCGCTAAACTCCCGCAGGAAGTAATTCTTGGCTTCAGCGGGCGACGTGGAGACTGGAAGTGGTGTAGCCTTACACCTGTTGACGTGCTTGACCTCTTGTATGGGCGTTGGGAATGCCAGAGGTATGATGGCTAACTCCCTGCAGTGGCTGTATGAAAGCAGAGGAGTCTGGACACCCTCGTGCACATGGATCAGGGCAGTACACACTCTCTGTCCAAGGGTGAGGGTAGCCTGAAATACCCCCAGAGCAGGTGCCATCGGGGAGCCGTCCGCCGTGAACGTTGTCGTGGGCGAAGGGGCTCGCAGGCTGCTCATGGGGATAGCCAAATCCTCAAGGTGACGCCGGCCAATCACAGTGACGTCAGCGCCCGTGTCCGGTAACATCCGTAGGCGGGATGTAGCGTCGCCAAAGGAGAGGGTAACACAGATAGGTTGCGGCGTCGAAGCTGTAGAAGGAGTCGATCCCACCTGACGACAGCTATTACTCCTAGCGTCGAGGGGCTTGCCAGAGTTGGAGGGGGCACCCGTATCGCCTGGGGGGCCACCTTGGCGTCTTTCCTTCTTCTTAGTCGACGGACAACACTTGTCATAATGCCCCAGAAGACAACAGATGCGGCACTGAACCTTGTGAGCAGGGCACTTAGCTGTCCGAGCCCAGTGACCGTGGCGCCCACAGTTGTTACAGGTGCTGCCAGCAGCGGGACACTTGTCAGGCCCGTGTCGGCGAGCGCAACTCTGGGAGGCATCAGCTGCATTCGATGGAGGCTTGGGGGGTTGGGTCCTGTCACTGCCCTGTTTCTTGTTTTTCTTGTATGAAGAGACGGCCCTTACTTGTTCATGGGGCGCACTAATGGCCGTGGTCGCAGATTTGGCAGCCTCATACGAGCGGCACGTAGTGACGACATCCTGTAGTATTGATTTGGAGTCCAGGGCGATGAGTTTCTGGACTAACTCCTTGTCCCTGAGGCCCATGAGGATGATAGTCTTGAGTTGTGTCTCCACATAGATGGGTGAGTTACCAGGGCACACATCCACTTCTTCTGCGAGACGTTTGAGGCGGACGTAGAACTCTGCAAAAGTTTCCCCTTCATGCTGTCTGCATCTCAACAATTCACGACGCCGGAGTGCCTCATTCCTTAGACTCTTGATATGAAGCTGCAGGGCGTGATAGAATGGGTATGGAAAATGTGCAAACTAGCATGGGAGAAGGGGAGTGCACCCGATGACTGGAAGACTGGCATAATAGTCCCCCTATATAAGGGCAAAGGGGAAAGAGGAGTGTGTGGTAACCACCGAGGAATATGTCTTCTAAGCGTAGTAGGGAAGGTATACAGTAGGGTAGTGATTGAGAGAGTGAGAGTGAGAACGGAGAAATGGATAGGCGACGAGCAGGGAGGTTTTAGGAAGGGAAGAGGATGTGTAGATCAGATTTTTACCCTGAATTGTGTTGTGGAGAAGTATCTGGAGAAGAAACAAAAGGTGTATGTTGCCTTTATGGACTTGGAGAAGGCCTATGACAGAGTGGATAGAGAAGGTTTGTGGAAAGTACTTAGAATATACGGAGTAGAGGGCAAGTTGCTGAAAGCAGTGAAGAGCATGTATGAGGGTGCAAAGGCGGCAGTACGTGTGGAGAGTGAGCAGAGCGAGTTCTTTGACCTGAATGTTGGTTTGAAACAGGGGTGTGTGATGTCCCCGTGGTTGTTTACTGTATATATGGATGGAGTTATGAAAGAAATACTATCAAGAGCAGTGGATGTTGGTGTATCGCTGAAAAGGGAGGGAATTGAGTGGAAGCTACCTATACTGCTGTTTGCGGATGATACAGTTCTGATGAGTGATAATGAATGGGAGTTGCAGGGTCTGGTAAATGAGTTTGGAACAGTGTGCAAAAAACGGAATTTGAAGGTAAATACGGGGAAGAGCAAGGTTATGGTCTTCGAAAGGGGTGAAGTCACAGAGTGTGAGGTGAAGCTGAACGGTCAGGCTATGGAGATCGTCAACTCTTTTAAGTATCTGGGCAGTGTGTTGAGTAAAGATGGGACTATGGATGAAGAGGTGCGGGAGAGGGTACAACATGGGAAGAGGGTTGTAGGAACGCTAAAAGCAGTAACAAGAAATAGGGTGGTCAGTATGGAAGTGAAGAAGTCCTTGCATGACAGTGTGGTAATCCCGACACTGACTTACGGAAGCGAAGCATGGACGTTGGTTGAGAGACTCAGACCAAGAGTGAGAGCAGTGGAAATGAATTACTTAAGGAGTGCGTGCGGAGTTACATGGAGGGATAGACAGACTAATGAGGAAGTAAGAAGGAGGTGTGGTGTGGAGGTAGATGTGCTGGAAAGTGTGAAAAGGAACAACTTGAGATGGTTCGGCCATATGGAACGTATGGAAAGCGAGAGAATGACTAAGAGGGTGTACGAGAGCGAGGTGGAGGGACAGAGGGGGAGAGGTAGACCGAATATGAGGTGGAAGGATGGAGTGAGGAAGTACATGAACGAAGGCGGTGCTGGTTGGGGGGAGGGGCGTCGACTGACTGGGGACAGAGGTGCATGGGGGCGGTTCGTTCGTGGCCACCCCTTCGGGGATCACGGCGTCAGGCAATAGATAGATAGATAGGGCGTCCAACACCTCTTCAACAGTCTTGTCTGTGGAGGGAGCGATCTGGAGGGTGTGTTCTAAGACACGCTGTGTCTCGAGAGTCAGGCACATGCGTAGTTGTATCATCTGTTTGGCCGCAGGCAGGTTGGACAGGTCCACCATGACAGCATAGTCGTCCCAGCGTCTCCTCCACTCCCGGAAGATCTGGAACGTAGCGTCAGGCTTCAATGGTGGTGGTGTCTGGGCCGTAGCCTTCTGTGGTGGAGGATTGTGTGAGGGATGTGGAGAAGAATGTGGCTGCTGTCCGCCAAGGTGACCAGCAGGTGTGGAGGAGTCGGGAGGGGTCCTGATGGGAGCCAACAGCTGAAATAAGCTCTGGAACTCCTGTCTCCTTATAGCCTCATCATGCCTGCGAGACTCCTCCAGGACACGATCTCGGCGGGCCTCCTCCTCTTGTCTCCTCTGCTCATCATACCTGCGAGACTCCTCCAGGTATTTGAAAAATTGCAGGAAATCAGCTGAAGAAGGGGCTGAAGGTGTGGTTGGGGACTGAGGGTGCTGATAATAAGGTGTGTATTCCTCCCCATCATAAGGCAAGTTTGTTCCTGCCCCTTCGTCCTGTACATCACCAGAGTCTGACATCTTGTGTGGGTGACAGACAGACAGGGAGATAACAAACACACAGTTATTAGCCTCTCACATATACAAGTGGGGTATCAAATTGACTGGCAAAAACAGCAGAATATTTAGAATACACACCAGCTGTATCCTCACCAATGTATAAAACCCAATTACAATTAGCACTGAAGGGAATGCTTGGGTGATGAAATAAAAGTTTGCCAGTTGTGTGTGTGCCCAGTGTGTTTGCGTGCGTGTGTACCGAGCGGTGGAGCGGTGCTGCGGTGGTGCGCGGCCTCCCTCACCTCAGTATCTTGCTGGCAGTCAGAGGGGGAGGATCTCACGCCCCGCTCTCTCGTGGCTCGGACTTGTGCGGGCGTTATGCATATGCCACACACAATACATATAAAATAAAGCACACAATATAGCACTGGCACATATAATATCACTGGCACTGCACTGGGAACGTCGGCACCGCACTGTTGAGCACTATAACACTGTAATCCAAGCAGTGAGACGGTGGCTGGGATGCAGGGTGTGTGGACAATGGCGGCTGGCGGCGTCTGGCGAAATCCACATAAACTTCTCTTAATACACACTGCGCCATGTTATGTGTGTCCCAGCTAACTCCATAGATGCACAACAGGCCTATCTTGGGTTGGGGAGTAAGTAGACATGCTGTAGATATATAGGTTCTTATTAAAATGCCCCAGAACAAGAAGCCCACCACAGAAGCCACGAGCGAACACCACACAGAAACACCCGGAAGAAAGGTCCACAGAACGAAAGGACCAGCTGACCGAGCCAGCCATTTCAGACAGGCCCAAGCCCGCAGGGCTAAACAGCTCCGGGCCGCACCCACCTACCTTTTCTAAACTGACCATTTTCCACACCTCACGTACACTACCCCTCGTGTCCTACACCCCTAACTACAAAGATGATGAACAGGAATATACATTCATATTAAAAACACCCATGCCCTGTCCCTATGTTGAGCCAATGCCAACACATCAGACAGCCATAATTATATCTATGTATGTTCTTACATCCGAGAAGTAGATGTTATATATCTTAGAAGTTAAAACACCCACGCTTGTCCCTAGACCTCGTATATCATTTCCCATGATGAGTATAGATATATGTAACCCGTGTTCAGTCGCCCCTTGCATTGTTCCTCTAGTAATTAAGTATTAATATTAACATTCCCCAACATCTTGTCTTGCCAGACTAAGCTTCTGAAGACCCATCGCCCCATAAATCTATGTATTCAATCCTTAGGTTAAGTATTTTATCCGCCATTGTGTTCACCTTTTTCCATTTACTTTTCCACAATTGTCATACGTCTTCCCCTTGCCTCCTTCGTATCCACAGTCCACACTACGCCAATTTACTTCGTGTCATACACCTCTTACCCCAACCAGAGATTGTATAAGATAACCTGGTTACCAGTATCTGTCATAAGTACCCCGAAACAATAACTAAGTACCCCTACGAACTGCCGCTGTTGTTGGTATATTTATATTTAATAGAAAACGCAGTTCCCAGGGCCAACTAATAGTATCCATAACCCCTCGGACTGATCACATAACTCTATCTTTTCCAGACTCATATACCACCCCATAGTTGCATTCCCCGGTAGCATTTGGCTAACGTATTCTACTGCCTTTTCAAACTCCAATATCAATTGTAGCCTAATGCCACCCCCACGCCCAGGGACCTTAGGGGCAAAATTTTCCTGTAGCCCTTTAACTCTTCCCCCCCCCCTCTCATTAAGACCCCGCACTTCTCTACTCTTGTCCGACCTAGCCTCTCTCTCATACTTCTTGAAGATCCTTGAATTGTCCGTTGCAAATGCTCTCCAACCTTTTATATATATACTCCTATCCAGCCTACCTTCACTTAGTAGGCCAGCCCAACATTAGAACTTTACTAGCCCCTTGCATGCCATCTATTCTCTTACAACCCATTCACAACCCTGCACCCAATGGTCGTCGGTGCGAGGCTAGCCACCTCGCCAGTAACTAACTTCTATTGCCATACTTCCAGATAAATGTGGCAGAGTTAGCAACCCAGTCTCCACCACATCCAGCAAACCCTACAATTAACAACCAGCCGAGTAAAACCAGCTAGCCAAGGCACCTTCGGTTTTGGTATTAAGGACACCCACATCTGTCTCATACACAGAGGGTTATTACGAACACTGGTGATATGGCAAGCCCCTAGCCACAGCCGCCGGACGACTATCACAGAGAGAGGGCGCCCAGCCCCCCTTTTTGCCCACCCGAGGAGGGAGACCCCCACCCCCGCGGAGGTATACCTGACCCCTGTTTTGACTTATGAGTCATTGCCAGGTAGCACAGGAATTCTTCCTATCAATGAACTAACCATGCATGATTAACACCTTTACTAACCTCTATTAACTCACAATAAACCATTTACCTTTCTTGCATACTCTGACCACTAAATTAGCACCTCAGCTATACCATAGAATGAAGATTGCACAATCTAAGAGAGACGCTCCTATCACAGCTGTCCCCATCCTCCTCGCAAAGTAGATCCAGTCTCCCTCCCCTAAATACTTCCAGTATAGCCAAAATAGTACCTCTTACTAAGGCTCAGTTATATGAAAATATAAAGGCTTCCTATAGCCCTGTGCCACAACAGTAAATACCATCTTACCTAGTCCCCATATCTATTGAGAGCTCAATTAAGTCCATAAGACTCGAGATCCCAACTGTCTACAGGGTCCAGAACTGAGCCTATAAATCTAGCTCCCGCCCCCAGTCAAATCAGTTGAAAGCTAGACACCAACCAGTGGTCACTACCCTGCAGTTTACCTCTAGCTCTGCCCTCGTGTTGTTCCGGAGTGAGATTCCAGATCCGGCAGACTCCGTGGCAGAGAAGACTGATAGAAGCATCTGTCCATGTACAAGTCCTAACGTGCACCTTATAACCTTCACACAAATTCGTGGGTATATAAGTGTGTAGCCAGCAACGATCGTCAAGAGATCCGACTTGAGAACTTCCTACATTTTGGACCATCTGGACGGCCGAGGAACCAGTCGTTAGCCCCCAACATCACCGGAAGCAAGATAACCAGGACCAGATATACAAATACTATTCAAGATTCATGTTGCTAGTACTAAGTGTTATAGTACTAGCTTGATACTCACTTATTAACTTTCTATAAAGTGGCTAAAACCTTGCCCAGTGTAATTCATATTTAACCATTCCATTTGGGACGTACTAAGCGATCAGTGCTCTTTAATTAACAGGCGACCTTGACTCTCGTAATTACCTTATTCAGATATTAAAACTCTAGTGATATCTAACGTTCGCCCACTGATTTGTGTTCTACGTATTTCTGCCATAAGAATATAAAACTTAGATCAGTACCCCCATGAGGTTACTAGAGATTCCGTGTTCTACAATATACGCGTGTCTAACCCTAACTGTGAGCTGCTACTTGGGCACGCGACCAGCCAGTAAGAGGTCAACTCAGTGACATTGAATTATACGAATATATTGAGGTCTTCCATTAAAATATAAACTTGCTAATTAAACCCGTAATCAGAAGAATATACCTGAACGTTGCAAGTGGGAGACTAGGCTCCATCCAGATCCGCTAATGCTAGCAGTTCCCTTCTATTATTTGTTTTGTGCGAGAATTACTATCTTTCTATACTCTTTATTTATTTACGTCAATAAACGTGAACTTGTGTCGTGTTACCGTGTGTTTATTTTGTGTTCTCTATTCCTCATACCTTGTATTGTGCATGCAGCCTTATATACCCAGTCATTCAGAACTCACATTACCCAAGTTAAACCTGTAGAAAAACAGGGCATAACACTTATTGAGAAGGATATGGGATACAGGCACGAAGCAGAGCCTACAGGGTGATAGCTCTGTCTCGTGGTACACAAACATGTATTGGCCCTCTGGTGAGAGGAGCCCCAGGCTTGAGTTGCCAGAGTGGCTATATGACATAACTAATATGACTGCCTGGATGCTAACATGAATCTTACTTATAGAGAGATATTACATATGCATAAGTGACTGTACTAGATATGAAAGTGATACTGTACAAGGTAAATCATATACATACAATCTCCTCAACTGTACCTCAATTCCCATCCATTCATATGCAGACGACTCAACCTTACACTACTCCATTAGTTTTTCAGAACGCCCCAGCCAGCAATCCCTCAACGACAAACGTAATGAAGCCATAGAACTCTTAAATTCTGATCTAAATACTATCTCCAATTGGGGTAGAGAAAACCTTGTTACCTTTAATGCTTCCAAAACCCAATTTCTCCATCTATCTACCCGTAAGGAACTCCCAGCGGACTATCCCTTATTCTTCAACAATACAAAAATCAATCCTTCATCTTCTCTCAATATTCTTGGTGTCTCTTTTTCTTCTGCTCTCAGTTGGAAGGACCATATTACCAGTCTTGCTAAGGCAGCCTCCCAGAAGCTGGGTGTGCTCAACCGCATTAGGGGGTTCTTTTCCCCTGCACAGCTTCTTGCTCTGTACAGGGGCATAGTGCGTCCTTGTATTGAGTAGTGTTCACATGTGTGGGGAGGTTCCTCTCACACTGCTCTCCAAGACAAAGTTGAAAGGAAGGCCTTTCGTATCATTAACTCCCGTCCACTCACCAACTCTCTGCAATCTCTCTCTCTCCACCGCAATGTTGCATCTCTCTCGCTATTCTATCGCTACTATAATAATCAGTGTTCCTCAGAGCTTTCCCAGTGTATACTACCTCCTTTACGTAGGGCACGTGGTACCGGTCTTGCAACTCAATCCCACCCCTACTCTGTGCAACTCTCCAACTCGAGAGTGAAACGTTACTCTCAGTCTTTCTTCTACTCAACAGCTGAGCTCTGGAACTCTCTCCCAGAATCAGTCTTTCCCTCTTCCTATGACTTAAATTACTTCAAACTCATTGTGTCCAGCCATTTTGGCTCGAACGTTCCTTGATTTTGGCCCTGTCACTCTTTTAACTATGGGGGAGGCACTCGCTATAGGCAGTTCTGCCTTTTGCCTCCCTCAATCACAGAAAAAATAAAAAAATAAAAATAAAAACATCGTCCAATTGCTTTCATCTCTTGTATCTCTAAAGTGTTTAAAACTATTCTTGCCTCCAAATTTCTTAAGCATTTCTCTTCTCATAATCTACTCTCAGATCGCCAGTATGGTTTCCTTAAGGGTCGCTCTACTGGTGATCTTCTTTCATATCTTACTAACTCTTGGTCATCCTCCTTTCGGAACTTCGGTGAGACCTTTTCTATTGTGCTAGACATATCGAAGGCCTTCGATAGAGTCTGGCACAAATCTTTAATTTCTAAACTACCCTCCTTCGGTTTCTATCCCTCCATCAGATTCTGTGCCTTTGTCTCTAATTTCCTTTCCAGCCGTTCCATAGCTGCGGTTGTGGACGGCCATCGCTCACTCCCTCATCTATCAACTCGGTGTTCCTCAGGGTTTCTGTCCTATCTCCTATTCTCTTTTTAATTTTCATAAATGATCTTCTCAACTGTACATCCAGTCCCATCCATTCATACGTAGACGACTCTACCTTACACTACTCAATTAGTTTTTCAGAACGCCCCAGCCAGCAATCCCTCAAAGACAAACGTAATGAAGCCATACAACACTTATCTCCTGATTTAACTACTATTTCTAACTGGGGCAGAGAAAACCTTGTTTTTTTTTTTTTTTTTTTTTTTTTAAGAGACAATGAATGGAGGAAGGAAAAACACAGATAAAACAAAAAGGTCCATGTGCCTAAAGGCATCCTCCATTCATAAAATGTTTGTAACAACTGGATTTAAACATTTGTTGATTGTAAGTTTGTGGAAAGCAATTCGAGGGAAGTGAATTCCAAAGAGTAGTAGCTCTGGGGATAATGAATTCCTGATAAGCAAGAAGTTCTGCATTGTGGAGGAGAAAGTGTAATTCATGGGCGCTCTCAGCTGCCCTAGTTCTACGGGGAAAGATGTGGAGAGGCGGCACAATTGAAGCAAGTTCCTCGGAACAATTGCTGTGAAATATCTGTAGATAATGCAAGGGATGCAACGTTTCTTCGTATGGCTAATGTAGGAAGGTCCTGTGTGATTGCAGGGTTATTGATTATCTAATAGCTTTATTTTGAATTTTGTTCCAACTGCCTCAATGCAACCACTCCACTTCCACCCCACAGAGGTGAACAGTAATCCATCTGAGAGCGCACATGACTTTTATATATTACGGCCAACTGCTCGTCAGTGAAAGAATTTCTCGAACTCTGTACAGGAGTTCCCAGTTTTTTAGAGGCATTCTTAGCATGCTTCTAACATAATGTGTCCAGCTCAAGTTATAGTTAATGTTACACCGAGAATGTCAAACTAGGGGAAGTGGGAATATTTACATCATTAAAAAATATATGGGAGTCAGTGAGATTCTGTCGGTTAGAAAATTGAATGTACTTGGTTTTCTGTGCATTAAAGGAAACTAGATTCTCTTGTGTCCCCATTCATTAATTCTCGAAAGGTCCTGGTTCAGAGAAATTGCAGTGTTTATTTTTGAATTATAAGATCGGGTTGGGTGAAAGAATTGGTAGATGTGAAGGCACGGGGGAGTGTGGAGTCACCTGCGTAGGAAGGTATTGGATTATGAGTGGTAGATATGAGATCATTGATATGAATGAGGAACAGAGTTGGGGCCAAAACTGATCCCTGGGGAACACCAGCATTTATTGAGTGAAATTGAGATAAAGGCCATCTACCATTACACGTATTTTTCTGTTATGAAGATACTAAGAAATTAGTGGAACTAATGATGCAAGGCCGTAGTGTGACATCTTCGACATAAGGATGATGCCAGACTCTATCAAGCCTTTGATATATCCATGCTATTGTATGTGTTTCACCATGTTGGGTCTGTAGCTTGGTTGATTTGATGCGTAAGAAGGCAAAGAATGTCTGCAGTTGATCGCACATCGTCTAAAACCATATTGCCTATCACTGATTAATTTTATTATTCTCCAGATGCTTATTATGTGATTATTTAATATAATTTCAAAACTTTGCCAAGAGTGGAAGTTATAGCTATTGGTCTGTAGTTTTGATGATCTGAAGAGGCACCTTTTGTTAGGAAACTGGATGGATGTTTGCTTCTTTCCTCTTTCCAGGGTACTGGGAAGCATGAGGTAGGAGTAACACAGACGGAAAAATTTTGGCCAATACAGGAGCGAGCACCAAGGAGCAATTCTTAAGTACTATTGGAGGAATTTCATCTGGACCAGAGCCGTATCTACTGAGAGGATTCTGCAAAATATTTTGACATGTCTGGTGTGGATCTTAAGTGAGGGAATTTCAGGTGAATTAAAATTAAGTACAGGGACATCTTGATTTATGTCATCTAAGGTTGAGTTTGGGAGAAAATATCTGCAAGAAGGTTAGCTTTACCTCGTGGGTCCACTTACAAGATTGCCAGTCGGAGATTTTAATGGTGGAATGGATGAAGCAGGTATTGAAGTTGGATTGAATGAGTTAAGAGTAGACCAAAATATTTTGTTATCATTTGGATTATTTAGAAGTTTATTTGCCTGCTTATGGAGAAAGTTGATTTAGTTAGGTTTATACAGTTTTGACATGGTTTCTGTTGTTTGTAAGGTCATTAAAGGCTTCATGTGTTTTTGAACTTGTGTATGAATTGTAGGCTATTGCTTTTGTTCAGTTTACTCTAGCACAATTATGGTCAAACCATTTAGGTTGAATTAGATCTTTTACTGTACTTTTGATGAGGAATAAAAGTTTCCATTCCAATTTTTTACCAATTCTTGTATGTGGCTCACGGTGGAGAGGGCTTCATTAGAAAAGAAAGAGTCCAGGGAATATCAATAAAGAAACCTTGAAGACCCTCCCAGTCTGCCCTATCGTAATGCCATTTAGTCACCAAAACAGGTTCAGAGTGGGAAGGTGTGGTAGGTGATAGACAGGTGGCCTGTATCAGACAGTGATCAGAAGATCCAAGTGGGGACCTCACTGTAACATCATAATTTTCTGAATTGGTTGTTAAAAATAAGTCGAGTAGGTGGGAATTATGATTAGGATTATCTGGTACACGGGTGGGTTGGTTGACTAGTTGAATGAGATTAAATGAGTCTGCAAATAGCTCACATTCAAGACCAGCATTGTTGCCTTTAACGCTTCCAAAACCCAATTTCTCCATCTATCTACCCGTCCGGAACTTCCAGCGGACTATCCCTTATTCTTCAACAATACAAAAATCAAACTTTCATCTTCTCTCAATATTCTTGGTGTCTCTTTTTCTTCTGCTCTCACTTGGAAGGACCATATTACCAGTTTTGCTAAAGCAGCCTCCCAGAAGCTGGATGTGCTCAACCGCCTCAAGGGGTTCCTTACCCCTGCGCGGCTTCCTGCTCTGTACAGGGGCACAGTGCGTCCTTGTATTGAGTATTGTTCACATTTGTGGGGGGGATCCTCTTCCACAGCACTTCTAGACAAAATAGAAAGGAAGGCCTTTCGTATCATTAATTCTCGCCGCTTCCCCCAATTCTCTGCAAACTCTCTCTCTCTCTTCGCCGCTATGTTGCATCTCTCTCGCTATTCTATCGCTACTACAATAATCAGTGTTCCTCAGAGCTCTCCCGGTGTATACCACCTCCTCTACCTAGGGTATGTGGTACCCATCTTGCAACACAATCCCACCCCTACTTCGTGCAACTCTCCAACCCAAGAGTGAAACGTTACTCTCAGACTTTCTTCGATTCAACAGCTGAGCTCTGGAACTCTCTCCCAGAATCAGTCTTTGCCTCCTCCTATGACTTAAATTACTTCAAACTCTGTGTGTCCAGGCATTTTGGCTCGAACGTTCCTTGATTTTGGCCCTGTCACTCTTTCAACTCTGGGGGAGGCACTCGATACAGGCACTTCTGCCTTTTGTCTCCTTCATTCACAGAAAACAAAATCATATTGATATATGTTTTGTGGACCTACATGTGTGTGCATTTGTATTTTGTTTTTTGTGTGTTAATTGATTATGTTGTGTATTGTGTTTTCCCTCTTCTTGTTCTGTCTTGAGTCGGCGACCCCCCCCCCCAAAAAAAAAAATAGGAAAAGTGGGGATTGGGCCTGCGTATATAGATAGATAGATAGATAGATAAATAGACAATTTATAATGATGATAACCACAACTTCCAGTGTTTGTGCAGGTGATCCGGATTCGTATGTCGTGGTTGAGGCGGCTGTTGGAGGACCCTTCACTAAGCCACCTCAAGATCATCCACCTGGTGAGGGACCCCCGGGGATCACTCTTCTCCATGGCCGCTAATAAACTCCACAAGCTGGACCCAGAGCACCACTGTCCCCAGGTATTAACCCCTCTCTGTACCGGTGACATCCTTTTCATTCTATTTTGGCAACTATTTGACGATTTTACTAAGTTGAAAAAGGGTAACCAGCAATTAAGAAGCTTCGAACTATCTCACTTAACCCTTTGCACTACCACAGATCCTTCCTAAACTGCACAAAATCGTCTAACCCTTTGAGTACCAGCGACGTGTGTTATATTATATTCTAGCTACATTTAGACGATATGAAGCTTCGGAAGGATATATGGTAGCTAAAATAATTAATTAATATAGTCTGTAGCCATTTAATGAGTAGACGTCCTTCCTAAGCTGAACACAGTCGTCAAATAGGTGTCAGAATATAATGAAAAGTACATCACCGGTACAGAAGAGGTTAAGGGGAGATGGGCCGTTTTTCTGGCACCCCTTCTCCCTCGTGCTTAGCCCTATTAGTTTTCAGATTTTAAGATGTTTACCCCATTAGTTTAACGATTTGAACACCTTTCACCCCATTTCTTTGTTAATGTTAAGACTTGTCGTGCTATTTAGGTGTCGATTTTTTTCCTGGCGAACGATAGTGAGCCTGTAATCTTAGAAGAACCGGCCTACGGCCGGGACATTTTTGTACCGAAAAATGTACAAATTAATCTAGAAGGGGGATCTAATGAACGTTTTTTTTTAAAGTTTGATGGAGTTCTAGGGAGGAAACTAAATAAATGATACAACTATATATTAATGAAGAAATAAATACGCCCATCACCCATTAAGTAACACCCCGTTCTTAACATTATTCATCAATTACAAACCCCAATGCAATTGAATAAACTAATGAAAGCATAATTATGTTCCTCCCGGGATTCAAACTCGGGACACCACACCCAGAACATAAGCACCTAAAACATCACACCACCAGCACAGTAATGAAAGCATATGGTCCTCCCGGGATTCGAATTCGGGACACCACAGCCAGAACATAAGCACCTAAAACATCACACCACCAACACAGTAATGAAAGCATATGGTCCTCCCGGGATTCGAACTCGGGACACCACACCCAGAACATAAGCATCTACACTATTACACTACCAACACGGTAATGAAAGCATGTGGTCCTCCCGGGATTCGAACTCGGGACACCACACTCATAACATAAGCATCTAAACCATTACACCACCAACACAGTAATTAAAGCATATGGTCCTCCCGGGATTCCAGCTCGGGACACCACACCCAGAACACAAGCATCTAAACCATTACACCACTGTCCCCGTTCTTAACATTATTCATCAATTACAAACCCCAATGTACTCTCGGATACCATAGTCTCTAGCCCACCCCACTCTGGCAAAAGGTGAGGCCAGGACCCTTTCTGGATGGCGGCCCACAGTGATGGTGAGGGGTGGGGTTGGAGAGAGAGGGCAACACACAAACGAGCACAGTGTGAAGCATTTGAAGACTTCGAATCCTGTCCCAAATGTTTCACGCTGTGTTCGTGTGTGCGTTTCTCTCTCTCCCAAACCCCAACCGTAAGTATCACTGTGGGCCACCGTCCAGAAAGGGTCCTGGTCTCACCTTTTGCCAGAGTGGGGTGGGCTAGAGACTGGTATCCGAGTGTACTTTAATAAACTAATGAAGGCATAGGTCCTCCCGGGATTCGAACTCGGGACACCAGAACATAAGCACCTAAACCATTACACCACTGTCCCCAGGTATACCAGGACCTAATCCACACACCGACACTCGTCAACCAGTACCCCAACAGAGTCCTCAGTCTGACATATGAGCACTTCTGTCTTGACCCATTTGGTAAGTCGGATTTTTCAGTATTTTTGATTTGTTTGTTTTTCTATGTGAGTGAGGGAGACAAAAAGCAGAACTGCCCCATTAGTTTGTCGATTTGAACACCTTTCATCCCATTTCTTTGTCAATATTAAGACTTGTCGTGCTATTTAGGTGTTATTTTTTTCCTGGCGAACGATAGTGAGCCTGTAATTTTGGAAGAACCGGCCCTACCGAAAAATGTACAAATTAATCTAGAAGGGGGATCTAATAGATTTTTTGTTTTAAGTTTGATGGAGTTCTAAGGAGGACACTAAATAAATTATACAAATATATATAAATGAGCACTTCCGTCTTGACCCATTTGGTCAGTCACATTTTTCATTTTTTTTTTTTTTTATGTGAGTGAGGGAGACAAAAAGCAGAACTGCCTGTATCGAGTGCCTCCCCCAGAGTTATATGTTTAGCAATAGTTGATTAATTTAGAAAATCTAAAGTAGTGGTCGAAATAATGGTTAGAACGTGTAAGTTCTGCATGCGATATCCACGGTTCGAATCCTGTGAAAATAAAATGGTTTCATTAATTTCATTTGGGGGTTATTGGTGTTAAGAACGATGTTATTCTATCTGTCTATATACTCAGGCCCAATCCCCATTTTTTTTTTTTTTTTTTTTTGTAATATTAAAAACAAAATATTATCATTATAGGTTAGGGTTTACTGGTTAAAACTGTTTACTGGTTGAGTTGTTCGGGAACCGGCTATAAAAAAGTGGTCTTATTTTGTAATTAATATGACTATTATAATACAAACGCCCTTCTTTGTAATCTATAGTCTATTCGCTGTAAGTAGGCGAGAAATCATTACCTCTATCGTCTGTAACTCGAAAAGGGCTAGAGCAAATTGGCTGTAAATTTCCACATCTATTCCTTGACTGACTCTTCCCAATTAGTAGACATGTTAGCTAGATTACTCTGGTTGTGTTTCAGTTACAGAGGTTAGAGATCATGATTTCTCGCCTACTTACAGCGAATAGACTATAGAAATGATATACTAATCATATTCATTTACATTTTTATTCGCCCCTTTTTCCCCAGCTAACTTAATCCCACAAGGACCCCAATGGAAATACGCCTAACGGCCGTATTGGGCTATCTTTAGTTGGAATTATGCAAAGCTGGTACATGTCATATGTGTAACATTATATTGTACCAACATTGTAAAATGCTAACTGAATAAATATTATTATTATAAAAGGAAAAAGAGGGAAAAGAAAAGAAAACAAAATAGGAAAAGTGGGGATTGGGCCTGAGTAAATAGATAGATAGATTATTATTATTATTATTAGGGGTTCGTCCCCTACGGGGAACCCCTATTGTAATCATTAAACCTGGAATTTCATCCAAATTCTTCTTACACGCCGGTTTCGACGCAATAACTCCAGAACCGCTTTTTGGATCGGGATCAAACTTTCACAAGAGGTGCGTTTTTGTATTGGGCAACTTTTGATATGCTAAACATCCGGCATGGTGGCCAAACAGGTCCGTGGCAGCCGATTTCCCAAAAAACTTGACGCTTAAATACCGTCTCTCCCACTCACAGGAAACGACTGGTCTTTGGCATACGCACTCCCCTACTAATGCTCCGCAAATTTTATAGAGAAGGTTTTGCTTTTGCACGTGGGTTTTTCCGGCAATCTTGAAAAAACCTCGAATTCCACTTAAAATTCCACATCTTGAAAACTACGCCAATGATCAGAGCCATGCTTGCGTAGTTGGGTGAGGCTCGCGATTCCGAACGTTTTGATACCAAAAAAATATAAATGGGTGGAATAGTTTGGCCGCAGCATTGAAAACTGTCTATTCTTAAATTACTTTAAAACCGAATTCGCTACCACACAAAGTTTACCGTCTACAGTCTATAGGCTTCCACGCATCCCCCAGTTTTGCTTAATAACATAATCTCTTTATTATTCAGTCCTATCTTTTGTTTTTTTATTTAACTCTCTCAAAACCCTTCGAGTCCCTACGAATTCCAGCAATTATTTAGCCAACCTACCTATACATACCTACCCTACCAAATAATAATGATAAATTCAAATTTATTTTTGGTGAATGACAGAGTATTGGCTAAGGTTTTTAACAATTCCTCCCTTTGCCAAATGCTTAGTTTAATAACAATGATATGGACCTTTAAAGTTTTGGCAATTGCCCGTGTGACTCGTATTTTAACCCTCCTAAAGTGTTACCACGAAATACCGCTAGATCCTTTCTCAAAAGTCGCTAGCATGTTGCTACATAGCCAAACAATGTTAGGATAATGCTGCAATTTCTAAAGAGTTTTGGTTTGTTTGTTTTGCAAATTTTACAATGTAGTATGACTAGAATGTCTGAAATTTTCAAATTATCCCTAGTAAATGTCTCTATATATAAAAGAAATGGCTGCTAGATTGAAGTAAATAGCTCTACATTTAGCGGTAATATGTAGCTTTACAACTGGCACCACTGCAACCACCACCTCCCTCCCAGTATGTCTCCACAAAATACCGCTAGATCCTTTCTCAAAAGTCGCTAGCATGTTACTACATAGTCAAACAATGTTAGAATAATGCTGCAATTTCTAAAGAGTTTTGGTTTGTTTGTTTTGCAAATTTTACAATGTAATATGACTAGAATGTCTGACATTTTAAAATTATCCCTTGTAAATCTCTCTAGATATGAAAAAATGGCTGCTAAATTGAAGTAAATAGCTCTACATCTAGCGGTAATATATAGCGATACAACTGGCAACACTGCCTAGCCCTTCCTTCCTATCTTCTTCCTCCCTCATATGTATCAACAACCACTCTAGTGAACTTTGGTATTTAGTTTATTCAGCTTAATACTATTTATCCACATAAAATAGAAACCTATCACGATTGTTGTCTAATACAACCATAGATAATGCTATTACATATTATTTGAACATGATGTCGAATTTAGCAGTTGTGTTTACCTTGAACAGTAATTGACAGTTGTGACAGAACCGAAAGCTTCTCTTGCCGTGTAGTACTCAAAGAAAGCAGGGGTACTTAAGCCAAGTCAGAGATGCAGAGGTAACTTTCACAATGCATTATAACCCTAGACAGACACCAATATACCACTAAATCAGACAAATATCACTACAAAAAAGATAGGAAAATATTATATTAATGTCCTAGGTATTTGAAATTATGCAAATGAGTAAAATCCATTATGATATAATGATAATGGGATTGATTAGTATCTGGCAACAGTGTTGCACAACATTTTCTGAACGTATGCGAACTTCGAAGTATTTATCCCATTAATATACACATCTATCACTATTTAAATGTAATACAACCATACACAGTGCTATTACATATTATTTGAACATAATATAGGATGCTCTTTCCTTTAAACCATTTTCTATATCTATTCACGAAAAATATAGGCCTAGCCTAGGCAGCGCTACGCTACCGGTAGGTACTAATTTATCAGTTCGAATTTTGATTGAGAGTGGGATTAGGCCTAGGCCTAGCCTAGGGCTTAACTGTACATGGGATACTGTTTGGGGTTTGGGAATAGACTGAGGCTGCTTTAGGCCTAATTAGGTAAAATTAGTCAAATCGAGACAATTGCATAGCCTAGGCCTATTAAGCAAATATTTACCAATTTACAATAGGCCTAGTCTATTTGCTGTAAGTAGGCAAGAAATCATGACCTAGGCTATAACCTCTGTAACTAAAAAACAACTAGGCCTAGAGTGATCAAGCTAATATGCGACTCCATGGTGTCAATCCACAAAATATGAATTGTGTTATCATTATGGTTTATTATTTTGTTATCATTATAGCGCGGCGAAGGCGCGAGCTCTAGGGGGTCCGGGGGCATGCCCCCCAGATTTTTTTTTTTTAGAATTTAGGTGTCTAAAACAGTATTTCCTGCAATAAAAAAACAATCAAGATGGAAAATATGGAGACCAAAATTGTGTCAATTTAGCCTAGCCTAGCCTACCTTTTTTTTTTGTGGGGGGGAGTTTCTGTTATCATTATACAAAAAGTTCATTGCGTTATCACTCAAAAAAACAGCGTCGTTTGACACCCTTATATTATATGTCGACCATTTGGGAAGAGTCAGTCAAGGAATAGCCTAGATGTGGAAATTTGCAGCCAATTTGCTCTAGCCCTATTTGATATACAGAGGTTAGAGGTCATTGTGGAGGCCCCCCCCCCTCATGACATATTGTCATCATCTTATATATTGCCAGCAGGGGGCAAATAACCGAAAAAAATCGCCGTCAAAATAGACGCGAACTTAACCACGGCGATCGACACATGTAAACATAGCGGTGGAGCGGCGACGAAAGCTTGCCATCATGTTCCCGTCCATTTTGAATGCCGTTGGATACAATAATATGTTGAGGGGGGCAAATAGGCCTAACCAAACTGCGGCGATCGACCATGTAAACATGACGGCGGCGGCGGCGGTGGACGCTTGCGATCATGTTCCCGTCTATTTTGACTGCCATTGGATACAATAATATGTTGAGGGAAGGGCTTTGCGGCAATTTTTTTGGTTGTTGGCCCCCTACTGGCAATATATATGATGATAACATGTCATGGGGGGGTGAGGGGGGGCTTTCAACATATTATTGTATCGAATGGCATTCAAAATAGACAGGAACATTATCCCAAGCGTCCAACGCCGAGACCGCCGCGGCTGCTGAAGAACAAGGAAATTAGCAATAGGTTTCATTGTGAACTGGAGGAAATTAATAGAAATAAGGAAGCTAGGCCTAGCGATGTAAATAGTCAATGGAATTTCCTTAATAATGACAATTATATGTATAGGTATAAATTAAAAACAATATATTTTACATAATTTATTGCATATCTTACATATTTAAACAAATATATATTAAAAATAGTTTAACCACACCACTGAGTTCCCCCAAAATACTCTAATAGGGCTGGCCTGAAGAATTAGATCAAGATGGACAACCAATCAACACATGATAGGTAGGGAAGGGCAGGTTAACAACGGCGATCGACAAATGTAAACATGACGACCGTACACTCGGAAACTACATCCATCCCCATTAGCCTAACCTAACAACCTTACCTAACCTATCCTAGTATTATGGGTGGAGGCTGCCGCCCCCTAGACCCAGTACGTTGGAATCAAAACTAACCCTCACGTAACACCTAGTACCGGTATATGTCCCTAGTACCCAGTACGTGGGATACCAAGCTAACCCTCACATAACACCTAGTATATGTCCCTAGTACCTAGTATTTGGGATACAATACTAACCCTTACATAACACCTAGTATATGTCCCTAGTACCCAGTACGTGGGATACAAAACTAACCTTCACCTAGCATATGTCCCTCACTCAGTACACCTTTCACCCTCACTACCGTTCGTGAGTCTTCATACATCTTCATTATCACACGCACCAGCCACTCCTCTACGCCAAATTTTCTCCTAGCCTACTGCACAACTTCTTACTTTCAGTAGAGACGTGATTTTCCGGGCCCGTCGCAAGACCACCGTCTCAACCGAGCCGTCGCAAGATCATCACAGGACAGGAAAAACAACACAGGCTTGCTCCAAGCCAGCACACATCTTACAAATATATAGGCTAGGCTATACAACTTCCATTTCATCGGAATAACATTCACCGCCAATTTAATTATCATAAGGATTATATAAATGCAATTCTGATATGAAAAAACAATCGGTAAATAGCATAGCCTAGGCCTAGTCAAAGCTGGGGTTTGTTGTTGTTTCGTGAACAAAATTTGACCAAGCGTACTGTCCCACATTAATTTATTATCAACAATTGGATATACGTTACTGTGGGCTCTTATTACTCTACTTCCTAATAATAGGCAAGTAAATTATAACATAATGTTTGGATAAACAAATATACCGAAATAAATTAGAATGGAGAAACAGTAAGTTGAGTGAGATGTTTCAGCTTGCCGTCAACCCAGCTCCGGAGCTCTTTTTCCGTCGCAAGAGAATATTGGTGTCTCGCTTGCTAAAGGTGGGTTTGCGACGGGACCAGAAAAACAGTTTTTCGGGTAGATTTTGCGACGGTGGTCTTGAGACGGGACCGGAAAAACACCTCTTAGATATCTTTCCTGCAGCTGCCTGACTATGAAGTTATCATACCTTCAAAGACTCTCTCACACTCACAGACCTTCATGACTTGGCCAAGCATTTTCAGGCCTCTTATAGCAGTTGCAAGGGGAGCCTAACTCTGAAATCACTAGATAGTGCCTCCAGAACCATAAAAAAGAGGAGAGGGCTTAATTAACACACTTCCCTGTTGGACTCCGACGCGAACTCAAAACTCATCACTCAGTACCCTCACGTAACACCTAGTATATGTCCCTAGTACCCAGTACTTTGGATACAAAATTAACCTCCACCTAACACCTAGTATATGTCCCTAGTAACCAGTACATGGGATATAAAGCTAACCCTTACCAAATATCTAGTACCGTACTGTATATGTCAATCCAAAGTCCTCCTGCTAACGAAGAAGTTCCTGAGGTTGGCGGGGCATGGGTGCCCTCCCCTGAAATCTACGATGTCCCCGTCCTCCCTGTGAAACCTCTCCACCCTGGGGTCCTTTCCGCCCGGATAGGGTGACATAAGCTTCACAGCTTCACTACCCTATATCCTCAACAAGAAGTACTGTATATGTCCCTCACTCAGCTGTACACCTTTCACCCTCACTACCGTTCGTGAGTCCTCGTACATCTTCATTATCACATGCACCAGCCACTCCTCAACGCCAAGTTTTCTCCTAGCCTACTGCACAACTTCTCTGGCCACCTTATCAAAGGCCTTCTCCCGGTCTGCAAACACAACATCAGATCCCTATCTTTTAAGTACATACAGTACATACAGTATCTTTCCCTTATCTGACTCTTCTAAGACTCTCTCACAGACCTTCATGACTTAGTCAAGCATTTTCAGGACCCTTATAGCAGTTCCCAGGGGAGCCCAACTCTGAAATCACCAGATAGTGCCTCCAGAACCATAAAAAAAAAGAGGAAAGGGCTTCATTAACACAGAGCCCTGGTGGACTCCGACGCGAACTGAAAACTCATCACTCAGTACCGGTACATCTTTCACCCTCACTGCCGTTTGTGAGTCCTCATACATCTTCATTATCACACAAATACCTTCATGACTTGGATTGTGCCATGTCCTAGCATGAAACCAAACTGCATATCGTCAATATCATACCTTCAAAGACTTCTCACAGACCTTCATGACTTGATCAAGTATTTTCAGGCCCCTATAATTTTCCCTATCCAATGAGTCCCCTTTGCTCGTATACAGTATATAATATACTTTTGTGCCATTCATCAGAGATTACTTCCTCTCTGATGATGAAGTTAATTAGCTCATTGAACACACCTACTCCTTTCTCACCTGAGGCCTTAATCATCTCGGCTAGAATGCCAGAGCATCCTGCAGCTTTTCTGTCCTTCATTAAGTTATTGCACTGCTTACAAAAGCTGGCAGAATCACAGGGAGGGGGGAGTATTGGCTTTTCGTTGCTAAGCTTCTCTATTCCATTCAAATTCCATGTTGAATAATCTTTCGTAGTGTATCACAAAATTATTTTACAATGGAAATGTGGTGATGGGCTGGTCTATCAGAGTGAGAACTGAGCAATCTCTGCCATACCCATAGCTTACTCTGACTGTTCCTTTTACTTATATATTTTCTAGATCTCAAGTGACGGCGTCTCTAACGTGGATTGACCTCCCAATCTACCAAGATTGGAAGCCAAAGCGTCACATTTTTCCCTTGCCCCTCAACTTTCTCTTCATAATTGCTGACGGACACAGGGCCCTGGGTGGGGCTTTGGTTTCCCGGGCGTTTCCGCACCCTCCTCAGCTCCCCGCCATGGAGTGGCTTCGGTCACCCAGGCTTTATTGTGGTCGGCGGGGAGGGTTCTGTGGGGGCGCTCGGTTATGGCCTTGGCCTTGCTCGGGGCCTTGGGGCTGTTCGGCCAGGCAGCTTGGGGAACAACAACAACAACAACAACAATGGAAAATAATGCATGAGGAGGGCTGGGTAGGCCTATTAGTATTTTGTGAAATAACTTAAATTAGGTTAGGCTATACTATACTTCATTAGGTTATTAGGCCTATGAGAAACCAGGCCTAGGCCTAGCTTAATTTTATTTCACTGCTCAACATAAATTTTTTTTTTTTGCTTTTGAGCTCTGCATAGGGCTATATTCATGTAGGCTTGGGTTTTAGTAAAATTGCATTAGGCTATGCTACATATTTTTACTTCTATTGGAAAGCACAGGCCTACACAATAGTACACATGTTAAAGAATTTAACCTAGCCTACCACAATTTAGCCTAGACTGAAAGAACAAACAAAAATAGGCTAGGCTAATTGCAGCTAAATAATTTAGCCTAGCCTCACCAATTTAGCCTAGACTGAAAAAACAAAACAAAAATAGGCTAATTGCAGTTTTAGTAAGAGTTGTAGTTGTGGGCATACCAAAAGCTTTGTTTATATAGCCTAGTCGCACGCTCGCAGTTAGGCCTACATTCGCTTCTAATTTAACTGCTGGGGTAAACTTGGTAAAGCCACCCGCAATCCGCCGGCCGGTAACAAAACAATTTACCCAACGCCTGGCCGTGAGATACAATAATGGGTTGAAGGGGCTTTATCCCCCTATGACTTATTGTCATCATCATCTATATCACCAGCACGGGCAAATAACCACAGTCAAATTAGATGCGAATGTAACTGCGAGCGTGCGACTACGTAAATAAAGGGGACGATAGACCCGCTAACACAACTCTTAACGCATTTTTTCCTAATGTATTATATTTTTTTATATTTATGACCTCAACAGTTGAAAGATGACAATTTTATGGTTTATTTTAGGCTATACAAAAACATTTGCTTTGTAACTTAGATACTCATATTTATGCTTATAATTGCAGTACGAGTGGGTTTTTTCTTTTTATATGTAGGCCTAGGCTAAACAAATGTAAGTTTTTGTTTTATAGGCTAAACTAGGCTGAATTTATGCTAATAAATATTAATTGGAGGGAGCAAATCTGTCAAGGAATAGCCTAGATGTGGAAATTTACAGCCAATTTGCTCTAGCCCTTTTTGAGATACAGAGGTTAGAGATCGTTGGATACAATAATATGTTGAGGGGGTCAATCGCCCCCCATGACATATTGTCATCATCATATATATTGCCAGCAGGGGGCAAATAGCCTAGGCCTAGCCTAACTACAAAAAAAATCGCCGTCAAAATAGACGCGAACTTATATTAACTACGGCGATCGACCATTGCCCGCACCGGCCGTCCCCCGGTTATTGTTGAGGTCCTGAGGAACCGTACGACTTTGACGAGCTCTTCCCTCTGCTGTCTCCGCATCCCATGTATCGTCGTACGGTACCCCTTCCCCTCCACATCCTACATTTGGTCGTTCTACATATGCCTCCTAAGCCTCGCCTAGTCCCGTCACTGAGCATGTGGATGGGCGTCCCTTTCTGGCTTCAAAGATGGATTCCTTCCGACAGCTCCTACTGGATTGTCTGGGGTTGGTTGATAAGGGCACCTCGCTTCAAGACATTCCTCTGGCCCTAGTACCGTGGTTTGTAGGTCTCTGGTTCACCACCTGATGACCTGCTATTGGGTTGTTGCCTTTACAGTGTTACGGTTCTACGAATGACCTAGAATGAAAGTGACTCGGTGGTGAATTTTAACCTTAACTATAAACTAATTTAATTGTGACATAGGATCTCCGCGACCGCGAACTTATATTAACTACGGCGATCGACCATTGCCCGCACCGGCCGTCCCCCGGTTATTGTTGAGGTCCCTGAGGAACCGTATGACTTTGACAAGCTCTTCCCTCCGCAGTCTCCGCATCCCATGTATCGTCGTACGGTACCTCTTCCCCTCCACATCCTACATCTGGTCGTCCTACATATGCCTCCTAAGCCTCGCCTCGTCCCGTCACCGAGCATGTGGATGGGCGTCCCTTTCGGTCTTCAAAGATGGATTCCTTCCGACAGCTCCTACTGGATTGTCTGGGGTTGGTTGATAAGGGCACCTCGCTTCAAGACATTGCTCTGGCCCTAGTACCGTGGTTTGTAGGTCTCTGGTTCACCACCTGATGACCTGCTATTGGGTTGTTGCCTTTACAGTGTTACGGTTCTATGAATGACCTAGAATGAAAGTGACACGGTGGTGAATTTTAACCTTAACTATAAACTAATTTAATTGTGACATAGGATCTCCGCGACTACGGTAGGGCCGGAGTGGGCGAGTATTCGCCTGAGGTTGCCCCAAGACAAGACAAGACAAAATTCTAGTGCTGGTTTTACTCAGATTTTGTGAGTTTTAATTTAGCCTAGCCTAGGCCTAAGAGTTCAGAAAATTTGCAAAATGCACCCCACCCATACTAGCCTACCCATAGCCTAATAGGCCTAGTGATTCTTTTTTGGCAGACCACCCACAAATTTTCATATAGCCTAGGCCTAGGCTAGCCTAAGTTCTGGAATGCATGTTGGAATAGCCTTCCTATAAACTGTAGGCTAGGCTACTTCCTTTTAATTTAAGTTTGATTCTTTGGAAAAATCTATTAGGCCTAGACCAGGGCAGGAAAGTAACATTTAAAATGACGTGTAAAAAGTCGCCCATAAACGGTGGGCCGCTATGTTATTGTAATTTGGGAGCTTATTTCGTCTGTTGATTGACTTTGTCCTTAATTGGGGATCCTATGAATTAGCACAGATGATGATGACTTACCGTACATCATAATACGTGACGGGCCGACGTGGGGGTGCAGAGCCGCAGAGACCCCCTCAACATATTTGGTGTCCCACAGTAACTTTTAATGGGATGGATGTAGTTACCGGGTGTACGGTCGTCATGTTTACATAGGGTGATCGTCGCGGTTAACTTCGCGTCTATTTTGACGTCTATTTTTTTCGGCATATTTCATTTTATTCACTTCCTTTTATATTTAGGCTATAATCTAGCTTTGGCACGACAATAACCCTAACCTAGTCTTTCTTAAAGATTCTTCTAATCTTCCAGTAGCCTATAGCCTAATTTAGGTCATTTTTAAAGGCACACAATTAAATGGTTGGTATTTTAAACGACACTACTGCAGCATTATGAGAAAACAATTTATTAGAGATAATAGGCAACAATAGATTCGCCATATTTTTCTCCATAAGCTATAGTCCGCATGGAGGATTTTCGTTATCGACAAATTGAAAAAATTCCCACTTCACAGACAAAATAGACAAATACACCAAAAATTGGGGTGTGGGGGCAGCAGCCCCCACCCATAATAGCCTACTATAATAGGTTAGGTAAGGTTGTTAGGTTAGACTAGGCTAATGTCCTTTCAAAGGGGTATAGGCCTATTAAACAATAGGATAGCCTATACCTGGTCAAGGGTAAGTCCTGCTGTAGTCAACTTGAATGCTACCTTAAATTGTAATATTAGACTAGGCATAGCCCTATAGAAAAAATAGCCTAGCCCTACTTATTTATTGTAGCCTATAATATAGGCCTAGCCGGGTAGAATGTAGAGTTCGGGCAGAACGCCACCATTGTTTACACTGCGCAGCAGCGGCGACGGAAGCTTGCCATCATGTTTCCCGTCTATTTGACTGCCATTGGATACAATAATATGTTGAGGGGAAGGCTTTGCGGCAATTTTTTTGGTTGTTTGCCCCCTACTGGCAATATATATGATGATGACAACACGTCATGGGGGCAAAGCCCCCCCTCAACATATTATTGTATCCAATGGTATTCAAAATAGACGGGAACATTATCGCAAGTGTCCGACGCCGACACCGCCGCCGTAATGTTTACATATGTCGATCACCGTGGTTAAAGACTGGTTCACACATAGCCGAGTCGGTGCGCGAGTCCAACACGAGTCACACTCGTCGATTATCGCCGTCGCTGGAGGCTGAGTCGGCCGCGAGTAGCAATTGTTCCCGAGTCAAGGAGAGTGTAACACGAGTTAACTCGATTCAATACGAGTAAACACGTGTTCATGGAAGAGTCTGTACGAGTAACTGAGAGTCAAAACGAGTGTAACACGAACCCAACACGAGTGTCAAAAATTTGAAAAATAATGGCCACATTCCAGGGCACGTAAACAAAGAGTATGGACGAGTCAACGCGATTGTTACACGGATCAACACTATTTTTATACGGATCAACACGAAAGACAACGCGTTGACTCTCGTTGGATCTCTGTTGCACACGTGTTGACTCGTGTTACATCCATGTAAACTCTCGTTGATTCTTCCTACATTTTTGAAATAACGGTATTTCAAATGACACTTGCTTTTTCGTGTTACACTCGTGTTTTTTTCTCAGTGGATCGTGTTTACTCTTGTTTACTCATGTTTTCACTTGTGGTTGAATCGTGTAAACTCTGGCATCATGGGGGCACCAAATTTTGGCACTCACATTCGTGCTTTCTACTCTTGTTGATACGTGTTGCATGTGTGTTACATACGTGTTGCGTGTAGACACGTGTTGCTTCGTCAACGTCGAAATGATGACGAAAAGCACGAATCACCAAAGAGTGTTACACGGGTTTACACGAGTCAACACGAGTTAACACGAATAACGAAGAGTTATTCAGAGTCAAACACGAGTTAACACGTATGTACACGAGTCTACACGTATTTAGGCCACACTCATGGGTACTTGCCACGGGACCCAAAAATGTCATGCATGCATGACATTTTTGGACCCCGTGGCGAGTACCCACAAGTGTGTCGAGTATACACGAGCGTAGCACGAGTCTATACGAGTGTTGAGGAGTATCGACGAGTCATTGCTGAATAGCAAAATTTCATCACTCGTGTTGGACTCGCGCACCGACTCGGCTATGTGTAAACCAGCCTTTAGTTCGCGTCTATTTTGAAGGCGTTTTTTTCGGTTATTTGCCTCCTGCTGGCAATATATATGATGATGACAATATGTCATGGGGGGATGACCCCCCTCAACCTATTATTGTATCCAAAAGCAGTCAAATAGACGGGAACATGATGGCCAGCATCCGCCGCCGCTCCGCGTAGTGTAAACAAGGCTGGCGGTACACCCGAACTCTACATTCTACCCCACTAATTTTCCAACTAGCATAACCGATGATTATCAATGATCAATCCCAGTCAGAAACGTCCATGCTTCCCTCCCATAAGTCAATGTCGGGATTACCACACTGTCATGCAAGGACTTCTTTACTTCCATGCTGATCACCCTATTTCTTCTTACTGCTTTCAGAGTTCCAACAACGCTCTTCCCCTGTTACACTTTCTCCCACACTTCTTCATCCATAGGACTACTCACATCTTTACTCAACACACTGCCCAAATACTTAAATGAGCTGACATTCTTCATAGCCGTTCAACCTCACTTCACACTCTATGGTTGCACCCCTTTCAATGACCATAATATTGCTCTTCCTAGCATTTACCTCCAGATTCCGTTTTTCACACACTGTTCCAAACATATTTACGTGACCCTGCAACTCCCATTCACTATCGCTCATCAGAACTGTGTTGTCAGCACCAGTAGTACCGGTACTGTACTGTTGAGGCAACTTCCACTCGTTTCCTTCCCTTATCAGCGGTACACCAACATCCGCTGCTCTTCCTTGTATTTCTTTCATGACGCCATTCATATACTGTACTGGTATATATTGAACAACCATCGGGACATCACATACACCCTTGCTTTAACCCAACATTCAGATTAAAGAACTTGCTCTGTTAATTATCCACACATACTGACACCTTTGCACCCTCATACATGCTCTTAATTGCTTTCAGCAACTTGCCATCTACTCCGTATATTTTTAGTACCGGTACCGGTACTTTCCACATACCTTCTCTATCAATTCTGTCATAGGCCTTCTCCAACTCCATAAATGCAGCATACAACTTTTGTCGCTTCTCCAGATATTTCTCCACAACACATTTCCGGGCAAAAACTGAGCTACACATCCTCTTCCCTTCCTAAGATGACTACAGTATGCTAACCGTTTCCCCAGCAATACTGACTGAAAATGCTCAAATATATTGCATGTCCTCTTCAGATTTATCTAAAATATGTAAAATTACACCAAATACCACTACAGTAGCACTGAAATCAATAAAACTCACTAACAGGATAAATAAATGGAAGAAATACTCCAAAAGATTTATATGTTAACCCTTTACCCAGCAATACTGACTGAAAATGCCTAAATAGATTGCATGTGCTCTTCAGATTTATACATACATACGTACATAACATTTTAAGACTGAGTGCTCCACACAGATGTGCAGTTTCAGTCTCTTTTCTTAATGGCGGCGTTCCAGGCAACCCTGTTAAGGGATGCTTTACTTGTCAAGTTTTGGGATTTGAGATCGGCACGTATAGTCCGATCCCAGGTCTTACTCGGTCCACCCCTTGGTGCAGCTCCCTCCACAATCGCAGACCTGCATCTTTTCACCCAATTTTGTTCATCCATTCTCTCCACATGTCCATACCATCCCAGTTTACTTGTACGCATCTCCTAGCTAATACTCTTTATACCTAAACGTCTCTTCAGCTCATCATTTGTTATTCTGTTGACATCCTTTATCTGAAATATGTAAAATTACACCAATTACCAACTACATTACCAACAAATTTAATAAAGTACACTAACAGATAAAGAAAATGTAAGAAATAGCCCTAAAGATGAATTTATCTATCTATCTATTGACGGACGCCTTGATCCCCGAAGGATTGGCCACGAACGAAACACCCCTATGCACCTCTGTCCCCAGTCAGTCGACGCCCCTCCTCCCATCCAGCACCGCTTTCATGCATATACTTCTTAACTCCATCTTCCACTCTCTCTCGGTTTATTTCTCCCTCTGTCCTTCCACCTCACGCTACACGCTCTTAGTCATTCTCTCGCTTCCCATACGTTCCACATGGCCGAACCATCTCAAGGTGTTCTTTTTCGCACTTTCCAGTACATTCACACCACACCTCTCTCGTACTTCCTCATTCGTCTGTCTATCCCTCCATGTAACTCTGCACACACTTCTCAAGTAACTCATTTCCATCCCTTTCACTCTTGGTTTGAATCTCTCCAACAACGTCCATGCTTCGCTTCCGTAAGTCAGTGTCGGGATTACCACACTGTCATGCAATGACTTCTTCAGTCCATGCTGTCCACCCTATTTCATGTTACTGCTTTCAGCATTCCTACAACCCTCTTCCCCTGTTGCACCCTCTCCCACACTTCTTCATCCATACTCCCATCTTTACTCTGTACACTGCCAAGATACTTAAATGAGCTGACAATCTCCATAGCCTGACCGTTCAACTTCACCTCACACTCTGTGGCTTCACCCCTTTCGAAGACCATAACCTTGCTCTTCCCCGCATTTACCTTCAGATTCCATTTTTCGCACACTGTTCCAAAAATATTTACCAGACCCTGCAACTCCCATTCATATCATCAGCAAACAGCAGTACACAAACATCCACTGCTCTTCCTTGTATTTCTTTTATGACTCCATCCATATACTGTATATATAGAACAACCATCTGGACATCACACACCCTTGCTTTACCAAACATTCAGATCAAAGAACTCCCTTTGTTCATTCTTCACACATACTGATACCTTTGCACTCTCATACATACTCTTCACTGCTTTCAGCAACTTGCCATCTACTCCATATATTCTCAGTACAGTACTTTCCACATACCTTCTCTATCAACTCTGTCATTCCACTCGTTGCTTCCCTTATTAGTGGTACACCAACATCCACTGCTCATCCTTGCATTTCTTTTATGACTCCATCCATATACAGTTCAGTATATAGTGAACAACCACGGGGACATCACACACCCTTTCTTTAACCCAAAATTCAGATCAAAGAACTCGCTCTGTTCATTCTCAACACATACTGACACCTTTGCACCCTCATACATGCTTTCCACTGCTTTCAGCAACTTGCTATCTGCTCCGTATATTCCAAGTACTTTCTACATACCGGTACCTTCTCTATCAACTCTGTCATAGGCCTTCTCCAAGTCCATGAAGGCAGCATACAACTTTTGTCCCTTCTCAAGATATTTCTCCACAACATATTTCAGGGCAAAGATCTGAGCTACACATCCTATTCCCTTCCTATGATGAATACTGTATGTTAACCGTTTCCCCAGCAATACTAACTGAGAATGCCCCAAATATATTGCATGTGCTCTTCTGATTTATCTAAAATATGTAAAATTATACCAAATACCAACTACATTAGCACAAAACTCAATCAATCACAGAAACAGGATAAAAACATAGAATAAATACCCCAAAAGATGAATACGTTAACCCTTTCCCCAGCAATACTTACTGAACATGCACAAATAAATTGCATGTGCTCTCCAGATTTAGCTGAAATATGTGAAATTACACCAAATACTAACTACATTAGCACAAAAATCAATCAAGCACTTTAACAGGATAAATAAAATGGAAGATATAGCCCAAAAATGAATTTATCTATAGCCTACCGGTATATATTGCCGGATTGGGTTCTAGTCATGTGGTGATGGGCTGGTCTATCAGAGTGAGAACTGAGCGATCTCTGCCATACCCATAGCTTACTCTGACTGTTCCTTTTACTTATATATTTTCTAGATCTCAAGTGACGGCGTCTCATCCGTGGATTGACCTCCCAATCTACAGTACCAAGATTGGAAGCCAAAGCGTCACATTTTTTTCCTTTGCCCCTCAACTTTCCCTCTTCATAATTGCTGAGCGGCAGACAGGGCCCTGGGTGGGGACTTTGGTTTCCCGGGCGTTTCCGCACCCTCCTCAGCTTTCACCCGCCATGGAGTGGCTTCGGTCACCCAGGACTTCATTGTGGTCGGCAGGGAGGGCTTCTGTGGGGGCGCTCTGGTTATAGGGCCTTGGCCTTGCTTCGGGGCCGTTGGGGATCTGTTCTCGACCAAGGCACGCTTGGGGAACAACAACAACAACAAAACAATATTGCCGGACACCTTGATCCCCGAAGGGCGTGAACCATGAACGAAACGCCTGCGTATTTCAAGCTCGCTTGAGTTATCACTCAATCGTCTTTTAGAGCTTTTTTGGCCCTGGGTAATTACCACACCATCGCGTCATAAGGAGTTTGAGGGGGTTTAACTTGCTTAGATACAGAGAGGGAAGAGAGAAATGCCAAGTAAAGCCTAAACAAAAAATATATAAGCTATTTTTTAACAATCCTATCTATCATCCTATTGCCTGACGCCGTTGATCCCCGAAAGGGGTGGCCAAGAACGATACCGCCCCCATGCACCTCTGTACCCAGTCAGTCGACGCCCCTCAACCCAACCAGCAACGCATTCGTTCATGTACTTCCTCACTCAATATTCCACCTCTCATTCGGTCTATCTCTCCCTCTCTGTCCCTCCACCTCGAATTCATTACACCCTCTTCGTAATTCTTATCACTTTCCATACGTTCCATATGCCACGAACCATCTCAAAGTGTTCCTTTTCACACTTTCCCGGAACATATCTACCGACCACACCAACACCTCCTTCTAACCTTCCTAATAGTAGTAGTCTAGCACTCCATGTAACTACAGCACGCACTACCTTAAAAAGTAACTCATTTCAACTGCTCTCACTCTTGGTCTGAGTATCTCAACCAACGTCCATGCTTACTTCCGTAAGTTCAGTGTCGGGATTACCACACTGTCATGCAAGGACTTCTTCAACTTTCATACTGACCACCCTCTTTCTTGTTACTGCTTTTAGCGTTACTACAACCCTCTTCCCTGTTGTACCCTATCCAGCACTTCTTCATACATAGTCCCATCTTTACTCAAAAACACTGCCCAGGATACTTAAAAGAGTTGACGAGTCTACCATAGCCTGACCCTTTCAGCTTCACCGCACACTCTGTGACTTCACCCTTTCGAAGACCATAACCTTGCTATTCACCGCCTTTACCTGCCAAATTCCGTTTTTCGCACACTGTTCACAAAAACTCATTTACCAGGACCCGGACACTCCCATTCATTATATCCTCATCAGAACCTGTATCCTCCGCAAACAGCAGTATAGGTAGCTTCCACTCAATTCCCTCCCTTAACAGCGATACAACAACATCAACTGCTCTTGATAGTCGTCTTTTATGACTCCATCCATTATATACAGTAAACAACCACGGGGTACATCAAACACCCCTGTTTCAAACAAACATTTAGGTAAAAAAAACTCGCATATGCTCACTCTCCAACACGTACTGCCGCCTTTACCTCCTCATTACATTGCTCTTCAATGCTTTAAGGCAACTTGCCCTCTACTCCGTTATATTATAAGTACTTTACACAAACCTTCTCTATCCACTCTGTCATAGGACCTTCTCCAAGTTCCAATAAAGGCAACATACACATTTTGTTTCTTCGCCAGATACTTTGATACAACACACATTCAGGGTAAAAATCTGATCTAAACATCCTCTTCCCTTCCTAAACACATCCCTGCTCGTCGGCCTATCCATTTGCTCCGTTCTCACTCTCACTCTCTCAATCACTACCGGTACACTACTGTATACTTCTCCATACTACGCTTAGAAGACGATATTCCTCGGTGGTTACCACACACTCCTCTTTCCCCTTTAGCCCTTATATCGGGGGACTATTATGCCAGTCTTACAGTCATCGGGTGCACTCCCCTTACCTCCCATGCTAGTTTGCACATTTTCCATACCCTTTCTATCAATATAGCACCACCAGTACCTCAACATTTCCCCACGCACTCCATCTGTTCCTGGTGCTGTTCCCAACTTCACTATTTTCATGGCTTCCCAAACTTATGACCTCCTGATAACCACCTCATCCTCCCACCACGACTTCTATTCTTCTCACTCCCAATACCAACCATCCAGCTATGTTTGCTGCGCTCTTACATTCCTTACATTTAAGGCAAATCACTGAAGTAACCTCCCCTCCATCTTTCGACTCTTCTCTTGCTTCTCGGCTAGCATGCTCCCATTCTTATCTTTCACACCCTAACTGTTTCCCTTGATACCTTCCATAACTTTATTGACTTCTTGCCAGAACAGTTTATTACTCTCCCTCCATTTTACATTCACGGTGCTCTGTCTTATGTCTCGCGGGAATTCTTCATTTCCCTCTAATACCCAACCAACACTCTTTATGCTTTTTTCTTGTTCTTCCACGGTTAATTCTTACCTCTTCTGTCCACCAGGCTGTACCTTTCACTCCCCTCCCTCTGAGCCTCACTCCACACACCTCCTCACATGGTTGAACAGATCTAAGCTCCTTAAACAACCTGATAATCGCCTCCACTTCCTCCCCATAACGTCCAGGTTAGAACTCACCTAGTCGTCTTGCCACTGCGATCCTGTACTATCCCCTGACTTCCTCCTCCTGCAACCTCTCAACCCTCCTCACCATTCCACCCTCCTCTCGCATCCCTCCAGCTCTACTCAACCACTTCTTTTGTATCCTAACCTTAGCTACCACTACATAATGATCAGACAGACCACCTCCAATACCCCTATAAACCCTAGCATCCATCACAGATTTCTTCATTCGTTCATACACCACATACATAATCAATCAATGACTTTAGTTCAACCACTGTCTTATACTTCATCGTCAACATCCGTTTCCACGTGTAACTCGGGATCATTCTGTGTCGGAAGAAGGTGTTGGCTATACACAGCCTCCTCCCCACACAGTACGTCCACAACCGTGCACTACCATTCCCATTCACCTCTGATGGTACCCCCCACCCTCCCACCACTCCCTCAACTTACCTATCACCAACCGAACCATTCACCCCCTCCCCACCAATCAGACAGATTCTTTCGTTCTGTGTCAAACTTCTCCAGGCAGCCCTCCACATTCATCCAGAACATCTTTCATTTATTCAAGTATATCCTACTGGCGGGGCATACACGCATACAATCAATACAATATTTTTAACCTGAGCGGCTGCTTATAATAATTTGGAACTCTGCAAGTTCTCCATGGCTAAACGAAAAAGGTAACATTCATAATGAAGCCCCAACCAAAAAGGGCCAAGCTTCTGTACAGAACCAATGCCCCAACTTTTACCCGTTATGCGTACCCCCATAAAATAATCAAAACAACCACACTTCTTAACCCCATTCCCGTGGGGCCCTCTCATATGAAGGAGAAGATTTACCGGCTATTTTGTAGCCTGGGAGCCAGGCCAGCTTTTGCAAGCAGCAGGCAGATGGACGTCAGGCGGAGCCTACAGGACCCGACACGCCACTGAGGTTTGTGTGAGAGAGAGTTCACTATTGTGCAGAGTCACACATAGCGAAAACAGAAAATAACTTGGTCATTATTAGCGATTTCGCTTTTTTTTTTTTTTTCGGACTTACGGATTTGGTAATTTTTAGCAATTTTGCCCTTCGTTTGCAAGATCCTT
>CM064502.1:45221798-45364398 GCA_032716605.1 Paralithodes platypus
CCACCTATAAAATAACGCCCTTAGAATACCTTTCACGATAAATTTGTACATTTTTCAGCAGAAACACATCCCGACCGAAGGCCAGTTCCTCCTAAGTTACAGACTCGTTATTGCTCGCCAGGAAAACAATTGGCACGAAAGTTTCTAAATATTGACAAACTAATGGGCCAAGCGTGTTAATAAGCAAATATATACACCCATCCCCCCTAAAAGAAATCGAGTCACAGGTATCCAGTTATTTGGTTTAACCCTTAGAAGATACGATTATGTTTTTTTTTGTTTTTTTGGCTAGTATTAGACGATTTTATTGAAAATTAGTAAGAGTTTATGGAAGTCAGAGTGTGAATAGTCTTCTCGCAATATTCTTGGTGTATCTTTGTTTTTTGTTTTACCTTTCTTGGAAAGATCATATTACCACTCTTGCTATAACAGCTTCCCAGAAATTAGAGGGCTCAACTGTCTTCATGGGTTCTTGACCCCTCCACAGCTTCTTGGTCTATTCTGGGGCAGGGTGTGCCCATGTATCGAGTATGTTTTGCGTGTGTTGAGAGGTTTAACCCATACCGCACTTTTCGAAAGGGAAGAGTCAAAATCATTAAGCCTCCTCAACTCACCTACTCATTCCCTACAATCTCTCCCTACATGTCGTAATGTTGCGTCTCTCTCACTCTTCTACCACTGTTACGATAATCAATGTTCTTCAGAGCTTTCTTTCCCTTACTGAGAGTGGGGGGAACCCATCTTTCAACACATTTCCACCCCTATTCCTATCCAACTGTCTAACCCAAGAGTGAACCAAATTTTCCCAGTTTTATTCAACTCAATAAGTAAGGTCTGGAACTCTCTCCCTCAATCTGTCTTTCCCTTATTCTATGATTTAAACGGCTTCAAGCTCCATGTGTCCAGACATTTTAACTCTAACGTACCTTGAATTTGGATCGGTATCATTCTTTCAAACTCTGGGTGGAGGTCACACTTGTTACAGGCAAATTTGCATTTTGTTTCCTTTATACACATACAAAACTATAATATATAAACTGTAGGGGGTACACTTGTTACAGCCAAATTTGCATTTTGTTCCTTTATACACATACATATATAATAAACTCATAATGCCACCGATTTTTCCGAAATTGATTAATAGTCTAAATATAGCCATAATTAACTGTCAAAAGCATAATAATCTATAGCTTGGATAAGCCATTATTACAACTGAATGTTAAAACAATATACTATAGTATTATACATCATCACCCCGTCCGAAACATATCATTAACTGAATGTTAAAACAATATACTATATAGTATACATCATCACCCATACGAAACATATCATTAACTGAATGTTAAAACAATATACTATGTTATACATCATCACCCAGTACGAAACATATCATTAACTGAATGTTAAAACAATATACTATAGTATTATACATCATCACCCAGTACGAAACATATCATTAACTGAATGTTAAAACAATATACTATAGTATTATACATCATCACCCAGTACGAAACATATCATTAACTGAATGTTAAAACAATTACTATAGTATTATACATCATCACCCAGTACGATACATATCATTAGCTGAATGTTAAAACAATATACTATAGTTCTATACATTATCACCCAGTACGAAACATATCATTAACTGAATGTTAAAACAGATACTATAGTATTATACTCATCACCCAGTACGAAACATATCATTAACTGAATGTTAAAACAATATACTATAGTATTATACATCATCACCCAGTACGAAACATATCATTAACTGAATGTTAAAACAATATACTATAGTATTATACATCATCACCCAGTACGAAACATATCATTAACTGAATGTTAAAACAATATACTATAGTATTATACATCATCACCCAGTACGAAACATATCATTAACTGAAGTTAAAACAATATACTATAGTATATACATCATCACCCAGTACGAAACATATCATTAACTGAATGTTAAAACAATATCTATAGTATTATACATCATCACCCAGTACGAATATCATTAACTGAATGTTAAAACAATATACTATAGTATTATACATCATCACCCAGTACGAAACATATCATTAACTGAATGTTAAAACAATATACTATAGTATTACATCATCACCCCAGTACGAAACATATCATTAACTGAATGTTAAAACATATACTATAGTATTATACATTCACCCAGTACGAAACATATCATTAACTGAATGTTAAAACAATATACTATAGTATTATACATCATCACCCAGTACGAAACATATCATTAACTGAATGTTAAAACAATATCGATAGTATTATACATCATCACCCAGTACGAAACATATCATTAACTGAATGTTAAAACAATATACTATAGTATTATACATCATCACCCAGTACGAAACATATCATTAACTGAATGTTAAAACAATATACTATAGTATTATACATCATCACCCAGTACGAAACATATCATTAACTGAATGTTAAAACAATATACTATAGTATTATAACATCATCACCCAGTACGAAACATATCATTAACTGAATGTTAAAACAATATACTATAGTATTATACATCATCACCCAGTACGAAACATTTCATTAACTAACATATAATACAATTAGCACAAACAACATACCACTAAAGATATTCCCTATTAAGAAGAGGTTTTCTATACCCCCTGTTTCCCTTATTTTAGTTTTTAGATTTTAAGACATTCGCCCCATTAGTTAGGCGATTGTAAGACCTTTCATATCATATAGTTGCCTATTTAATTTTGTTGAGCGTTAGCGAGCCTGTAATATAGTAGGAACCGGCCTTTGGCCCAGCCATTTGTCTACCAATTAATGCATACATTGTTCTGGAAGGGGGTCTTGGGAGTATTTGTTTAATCTTAATGGACGTATAGGGAGAAAACTAATAATATAATAAATATATAAATACATAACAACCCTCACTTAACCCGTCCAGCCCCGGCTAGTTTTGTAATGTTTGTACACCAGAACCCGTCCGGTTTTCAAAAAATTGTTTTATTCCAGAAACAATAGCGAATGGGTTAGGAATGAAGGAAAAACCACGAAAAACCGCTCAAAAAGCTTAAAGAATGGTCCTACAGAGCCCCCGAAAACGTATTTTACAAGAGTAAACAATTGAAGGCAATTACCCCCAAAAAACAGGTTATTGCACGCTCACACGCACGCACGTGGACTTTGAGAGTTTTCAACCATCGGCACGGTTGCGTGGGATACGTACACAGTTCCCATACAAATCTGAGCCCTCGAGTGGCTGCACCTGAGGTTACGGTCGGCGCAATTAGGGTGACGCGCCAGGCGCGTCTCTGGGGCTGTGCGTTACATACATCGCCGACGCGTCAGGCGCGTCGCTGGGGCTGTACGGGTTAAGGGATCCCACCTCGCTTTTTTTTCTCTCTCCCTCTCTCTTTGGCTTGTATCCATTCGGCCCCATTCAGTCTACTGTTTTAAGACGTTTACCCCCATCCAGGCGTCAATATTTTCCAGCATATATATATATATATTGTTTTTACAGCACGCTAAATTTGTACATTTTTCGATAGAAGAACGTCTCTGGCGAAGCCGGATTTCTCCATTCAATGATGGCTCGCTATCGCTCGCTAGGGAGAAATCGACACCTGGATGGGGATAAACGTCTTAAAACAGTTGGCTGAATGGATACAAGCCAGAGAAAGAGAGAAAGAGGAAACAAGCAGGGGAGATTTTCACTTGAGGGAGTTTTTTCTCGACACTTTTCTCCCTCATGTTTAGCCCCATTGCTTTTCAAATTTTAAGACGTTAGCCCCATTATTTTGATGATTTTAAGAACTTTCAACCCGTCACTTTTAAGACCTTTCGTGCAATTTAGGTGTCGATTTTATCCTGGCGAGCGACAGCGAGCCTGTAATTTAAGAGGAACCGGCTATGAGCCGGGACATTTTTCTACCGAAAAATGTACAAATTTATCTTAAAAGGGGCTGAAGGGGGTGTAATCTTAAGCTTGATGGATATCTAGGAACCAAACTAAAAACCTCCCCTTAAGTAGAGCAACATCCAAGGAGCAATATGTTGCTTTAACTGACAAAGGTGGAGGCAACAGGGAGAGTGTTGTGGTGAATATGTTTGTGTGGTGTCTGTCACCTTCCAGCCAATAACAATGATAACAAAAACAAGGCGGTCCAAGGTTACCAGGAAAACAAACAGTTACACCCGGGTTCGGTCCCAGCCTTGTCGGACATATTTAGTGAGTGTTGTATAGGTAGCGATAACGAACTTGACAAACATCTCAATCCCTGACCTCCTTGTAACTCAAAAGTGCCTAGAGCAAGCTGGCTGTAAATATCCACCACTATTTCCTGGTGGACTCTTCTAAAATGATAGAAATGTCAGCCCGATTGCTTTCACTCACTTTAAGTTATAAGAAGCTAAGGGGTCAAGACAATTGTCAAGTTCGTTGGCGCTACCTATAATACGTCCTATGGTGTTTATCATGCTCTCACTTTATCGGGGGACACCTCGACGACGTATACAGACTAATAACACACATGCCAAAGCCACTCCAGCAGCTTCCTCTCTCTCCAACACCCCTTCTACCCTCTCAATACAATTAGAAAACTAGATACGAGGTGCCGTTGTAAAGGCTTATCCCTCTCATATTCTCATCTCTCAACACTCTTAAAAAAAAGATAGGAGGTGACGTTGTAAAGGCTTAACCCTCAATATCATCACCATATACAGACTAATAGCACACATAACAAAGCCACTCCAACCGCATCCTCTCTCTCCAACACCCCTTCTCCCCTCTTAACACAATTCGTAAAGTAGTGTTACGATCCAGGTTTTCAAAGACACAGGGCTCTTCAACATTGGACTAGATAATGGCAAATTCAACAACGGTAACACTAGATCCAACCCCTGCCTTAAACACTGGAAAACAAAACACCATTACCGCCCTGAGTCGTGCCTGGACCACGAGGTATCCTATGACTCGGTAACTGGTGCACACACACTAGGCTGACGCTCGATGAAACAGCCTATTCTCAAACAGTAAAAGATTACTCGTTTAGGTTACACAAAGAAAAGATAAGTAACGTGATTATTTAACGTTACGGTAGATACTCAAATAACTGGCACTCCTGTATTAAAGAAAGTGCAATGCTAGTCCTGCAACATCAACTGGAAACTTCTGAAATAAGTCTGATGCTGGTAAGATGTTCGTAACGAATCTTGAACAATTATATTGCAGAATACGGGTCACAATAAATACTAGGACATATAGTAATAATAGGCAGGCGAATCATAAAGACTGCGCAAAGGTAGTAATGCTCGACAACTAAAGAAATGCTTCCTGACACAACGCAACAGCCTACTAGGGTTGTGCAACTCAACAACAACCTCGGCTCAAAAGTGCAGTGAATAATAATGTGGCATACATATAATAATGGGGCTTATCTCTAACCAGTGTCTGCTCAGTTAATAAAGTCTAGCTGGGGTATCAAGGCAGGGCAACAATGGGTGAGCATGCGGCTCGTAGCCTAACGTTGTCCGAAGGTGGTATAATGAAGATTACGTTATATGACGGGGATGCTCTCTTGATAAATCTAGGTCTCTAGTACCTAGTTCTATCCTGGCGATCCCTCAGAAGTCAACACAAAGAACTATCCCTCAGTTGTGAGGGATAGGCTATGGCCCTCTCACACCACAGTGCTGTGCTCGCAAAGTAAACCCACCCGAAGACAACCTAGGCTCCCACAGTACCTGTCGATGTCGTGCAGGGCTTAGCTAACACTGCACACATCGGAGACAACGACACAGTAACCTTACCCCTAGTCTAGCTTTAAATAACTAAGCAGAATCACTCAACACCCTGCCAGGGAGACATATACCGGTCTACAACCTTCCCGAGAGAGGACACACACGGAAAAGTCCGTCTCTCCAAACCTCATTAAAGCCTAATACATAGAAATATCTGAGAGCTTCGCGTACAATACGACTGGCCGACGGTGAACGTCTATGCTGAAACCAGGAGGGATGTTGAGTTTAATAAAGATTAGAGAATGAGAAAGGAGAAGTCGAGAGAGAGAAATAGTATGCAAAGTGGCGAGTATGGGGGACAGAATTGCAAAGGATGTAGACGATACGCGTGTCAGGCCAGCTCTGAGCTTGGTAAAAAACATGAGGGCCGCGACGGGAAGGGACTAGTTGACCACCCGGCCGCCAACGCCGTCAGCGCCCAAGCGAGCCGCGTCATAGCTCAGCCCCCGCTGCCAGGTGTACTCCCTCACCCGCTCAGCTCGCCTCCCACACAAGCAACATTTATATTATAGCGAATATAAAATATAAGGCGCGGTCACAGACCAATACAAAGACCATTTCTAGACTGTCTGTGGCAACACGACACTAATGAAATAAAGCAGATCATTCTAGGACAACTGTAGCCCATCCCCCCATCCTGGCGAGCGCTAGCGAGCTGCAATGCCCCACGCAACCATTCTGCTAACGCCGGGAGGCGTCACAGTAGATACTAGGTGCCATGCACAGACTTATCCCTAATACCTTCACCTTCACAGGAGGAAGACTGATTCATTAACCGTTAGAATATTATAAGGCATTTTGACAGTTTATTATGACTATCATTAGACATGTGTTATACAATTTAGGTTGGTTCTGTGGGAATTATAGGGGTAAAGATTATCTCACATAACCCTCTGACTTCCGTATACCCATTCTCTTCTGAATATAAGTGTCTAATAATAGCCAGAAATCAGAGAAGAAATGCGTCATTGTATCTTCTAAGGATTAATGTGCTTTAATAACGTAATTACTTAGCATGCTGAGAGCGAAAATTGCATGTAAGGGCAACATTACTGGTTACAATGTCAGCACCAGAGAGTGTTACAGTGACAGTCAACAGACTGTATTATTCTATCCCAGTAATTATTGTGATGCAGCCGTCCTCGTACAGTTGCCCACATTAGTTACGTCCCTCGTTGTGATCTTATTTATGAAAGTAAAATAGTGTGAGTGAATTGTGAGTGTGATTTCTTTAAATTTTCCGTTGACTAATCGGATGAGTTAACCATTGTATAAGACACTACATTCATAATTCATGATTGCGCAATACATTTCCATGTATAAGATCACAGAGAGGAACATATTTTATATTGGCAACTGAATGTTGGATTAAAGCAAGGGTGCGTGAAGTTCCCATGGTTGTTCAATATCTATATGGATGGAATCATGAAAGAAATTCAAGGAAGAGCAGTGGATGTTGGCGTACCCCTGATAAGGGAAGGACATGAGTGGAAGTTGCCTGTACTGCTGCTTGCTGATGATACAGTTCTGATGAGTGATAATGAGCGGGAGTTACAAGATCTGGATAATATGTTTAAACAGTGTGTGAGAAAAGACACTTTAAGGCAAATGTGGGGAAGAGTAAAGTTATGGTCTTTGAAAGGGGTGCAGTCACAGAATGTGAGGTGAGGTGCAGAGTGTGAGAGGGTGCAACAGGGGAAGAGGGTTGTAGGAACGCTGAAAGCAGTAACAAGGAATAGGGTGGTCAGCATGGAAGTAAAGAAGTCCTTGTATGATATGTGGTAATCCTGAAAGTGACGTATGTAGGGAGTGAGGCATGGACGTTGTTGAGGAGGCACAAATCAAGAGTGAGCAGGGTGGAAACAAGTTATTTGAAGAGTGCATGTGGAGTTACATGGAGGGATAGACAGATGAATGAGGAAGTAAGAGAGCAGTGTGGATGTGCTGGAAATTGTGAAAAGGAACACCTTGAGATTGTTCGGCCATGTGGAATGTATGGGAAGCGAGAGAATGACCAAGAGAGTGAGGTGGAAGGAGAGAGGGAGAGGCAGACCAAGAGAGTGAGGTGGAAGGAGAGAGGGAGATGCAGACCATGAGTGAGGTGGAAGGATGAAGTTGAGAGGTATATGAGAGAAAGTGGTGTTGGTTGTGAGGAAGGGTGCCGGTGGATAGAAGACAAAGGTGTTTGAGGCGATTGATGCGTGGCCTCCCCTTCGGGGATCATGGTGTCTGGCAATAGATAGATAGAACTGTACACTATCTGCTGGCCTTATAAGTTATGTCAGTACTGAGGAAGAGTTATCGTGACAGGCAACAGACTGTATTATTCTCACCCAGTAATTATTGTGATGCAGCCGTCCTCGTATATTGTCTGCTGCTGTCTGTAATATTGTAGGCCTTATAACTTATACACGGACACTCTAAAGTACAGTACTGCGTCCATTTATTTAGTTAAATCGCACGTTTACATTTAAGCTTAGTTCATATATGTGACGCTAAGCAAGTATAGTATGCCCTATTTCACCATCATAACTTGGGTTATATCTATAGTTATATAGTAGCAAATTTAGCTAACGAAAGCAAGACCTGTATTTTGAAAACTCAGTTCATACTGTTTGAGAAGTTTAACCGCATACAAGTCTTGTCACAGCTGCATAATGATGAACTTGGTCATTTTCATAATAATCAGAAAAAAATCACCATTAGAGAAAGCCTCAGATTGGATCGTGGAATACTATTATTATTTTTCAGTTGAAGTTGTAGAAGGAGCTCGCGGCTTTTAAGGGGGATATAGTTTTGTGTTCTGGCCCCCTTCTCCCTCATGCTTAACCCCACTAGTTATGAAATTTGAAGACGTTTGTCCCATTAGTTTTTTTACTTTAAGACCTTTCGGCCCATGTCTTTGTCAATATTTAGACCAACAATGTATATATTTAATTTTTTCCCTAGCGAATGATATCGAGCCTGTATTATTATAGTAAACGGCCTTCGGCCGCGACATTTTTATATAAATACATGTACAAATCTGTCTTGAAGAGGGGTCTTGGAGTGTTTTTGTTATGCTTGATGGAGATCTAGGGAGTAAACTAAAGTTAATAAGATAATAATAAGTTAAATATATAAGCCAATAAATACGTCATCCGTACATCCATGACAGGGGGACTATAAGCTCCCTGTCTATAGGAGAGTTTGGCACCAACATCTCCACTGTATAATATAAGGCTTCATATCTGGACATATTATGTCCAGATATGAAGCCTTACCCTCTCCATGATTATATATAGGGAAGTGAACATAGCATGATTGTTTAAGAGGGGTATTGGTTATTTACTGGTCTATTAATTTATTTATTTAATATGTTTTTTAGTTTTATCCCTAGACCTCAATCAGGCTTAACAAAACATCACCAAGATCACCCTTCGAGATACATTTTTACATTTTTAGGTAAAAGAAAGTCTCGGCCAAAGGCCGTTTCCTTCTAAATTAAAGGCTTGATATCGCTCGCCATGACAAAATTGACATCTAAATGGGACGAAAAGTGTTAATATTGGTAACAAATATGACAAACGGTATTAAAACCGAACGCCTGAAAATGTCAAAACTAGTGGGGCTCAACAGAAGAGGAAAGGGGGTCCAGATAAACGGATTTATCAAAATATATTTTACCTATAGAAACGAAAACATTATATTAGTTATTGAAAAGCATTGCTAGACCCCATTTTGAATATGACGTTCAGTTCTAGTCCTCGTATATCAAGAAAGACATTACAAAACTCGAATCTGTGCAGCGTAGGTCAACTAAACTAACTCCCTCTCTTAAAACAAGTCATATTATTACATATTTAACAAACAAAATTGGTTTTCGCTAAATAAATTTAGGTTGTGAGGCCAACTTATCGAGTGTTTTAAGATACTTAAAGGATTTGACAGAGTAGATATCAGTGCACTGTTCACGATTAATAACAATGCTGCAACCCGAGGTAATGGAATGAAATTAATTAGAACAAAGGCATGCCTACTTGTGACACAACATTTCTTCACATACAGTGTGGTTAAAGAATGGAATAGTTTACCAAGGGAGGTGGTCGACAGTAATTCAATTGATGCCTTTAAGAAAAGACTGGACGATCATCTGGTGAAGATTGTATTAATATGAATTAATCAGTAGGTTTGTGTAATTTCCCTTTCTGACAAATTTCTTTCTATACTCTATAACAACTTTCCTTGTAGTCACTTCCTGACCCATAAGGTTAGGCTACACTTCATTCTATTTTCCGGTACGGCTTTATATCCGGAGGGAGTGGAGTGTGGGGAGAGTCCCTTCTACTTTGCTGTTCTATTCTTCTACTATAACCTGTCCCTGTCTAGTATGTATTAAGACCGGACCACCTAGTAGGGGACCGCAAAATATGTGTGGGCCGTGGATCTGTGCATATATGTGTACCTTTCTCTCTTTATATACTGTATATACATATAATATTATTATTATAATTATACACAATTTCCGTCAAAAGAGATTGAAATTAATCGTCTTTTTAACCCCTTATGTTTCGGCGACATCTTTGGTATTTTATTCTAGCTATATTCATAGCTCTAACTAGCTATTTAGACGGTTTGATGCAGCTTAAGAATGATCTGTGGCAGTAAAAAAGTTAATAAAGATAGTTCGTAGGCAATAATATTATTACTGCTGGAGGACCTTCATAAACTGAATGCCATTGTTTATTACTATCCAGCATACAATGAACAGCATGGAACTGGTACGGAACGGATTAAAATGCATAGAAAATAATGTTTGGGGTTTAGCAAGAACAAATAAATAAAATTTAATATTGCATAATCATTATATTTCAATGATGTCCTTTTATTATGATTCTGGCTAAGGTTAGAGGAGTTTTAGAAATATAACCTACATAAAATAGTAAACTCTTAGCCACGATAAAACAAACATAGTGCCATAGATCTGAACTTGTGGAGAATGGTTAGGGGGGATGGGCGTATGTATTTGTTAATTTGTATTTTTCTTTATAATTGTTTTACTTTCCTCCCTAGACCTCCATCAATCTAAAAACAAAAAACACTCCGAATAACCTCTTTCACGATAAATTTTTCCATTTTTCGACAGACAAATGTCCCGGTCGAAGGCCGGTTCCTCTTTTTTTTTTTTTTTTTTTTTTTTTTTGAGACAATGAACGGAGGAAGGAAAAACACAGATAAAACAAAAAGGTCCATGTGCCTAAAGGCATCCTCCATTCATAAAATGTTTGTAACAACTGGATTTAAACATTTGTAGATTGTAAAGTGGAAAGCAATTCGAGGGAAGTGAATTCCAATGAGTAGTAGCTCTGGGGATAAATTAATTCTGATAAGCAGAAGTTCTGCATTGTGGAGGAGAAAGTGTAAATTCATGGGCGCTCTCATGGGCGCCCTAGTTCTACGGGGAAAGATGTGGATAGGCGTCACAATTGAAGCAAGTTCCTCGGAACAATTGCTGTGAAAATATCTGTAGAATAATGCAAAGGATGCAACATTTCTTCGTATGGATAATGTAGGAAGGTCCTGTGTGATTGCAGGGTTATTGATTAATCTAATAGCTTTATTTTGAATTTTGTCCAACTGCCTCAATGCAACCACTCAACTTCCACCCCACAGAGGTGAACAGTAATCCATCTGAGAACGCACATGACTTTTATATATTACGGCCAACTGCTCATCAGTGAAGAATTTTCGAACTCTGTACAGGAGTCCCAGTTTTTTAGATGCATTCTTAGCAATGCTTCTAACAATGAAATGAAATGACTCTCCGGCTGTCATTTCTCGAAGACTTCTTCTAGCCGGAGACATTGAGAGCAACCCAGGACCCACGTACACATACATATGTCCAACTTGCTCAAAACCCATCACTTCGAGTCGCCACACTAAGGGTTCAGTTCTCTGCAATTCATGCAGGAACTGGACCCACTTCACCTGTACAACACTTGCCTCCAAGAAACACTACACGAACACCTGGACCTGTTCCTCATGCCCCTCTCTCTCCCAGTCAAATCCCTCGCCTAAAACCCGTCCACCTCTCCTCCCCAACCCACCTAACCTTCCCATATCATCCACTCTCCCCCCTAAAACCCGTCCACCTCTCCTCCCTAACCCACCTAACTTTCCCATACCATCCACATCCTCAACTCAACACACCACACCCCATCCTAATCCATTCCAACCCCCATTTCCTGCTCCCCAATCCCCACCCCCACCTCACCCATCCCAACCTCCAGCCCCTCCCTCACCCCCACCCTCACCCCCACCCCATCCTCGTGCAGCAGCACCCAACATACATCGTGCACATAACATTAACATTCTCCAATTGAACATAGATGGCATTAACACAAAGAAACACAAACTCTCACACTTCATCAAACAACACAACATACACATTGCCATTTTACAAGAAACAAAACTCCGCACATCACAAAAAACACCCACATTTCATAATTTCACCACCATCAGACAAGACCGGGCTGTCGGCGGGGGCGGTGGACTCATCACCCTGGTACACCATGAAATATCATACATAGTAACCAGTGTACAAACCAAATCCCTCCTCCCCCCAAATGATAACACAACAGAAATACAATCAATTAAAATACGCACTGGCAACAAATCCAACATAACCATCATAAACACATACATCCCTCCCCAAACATCCCCTACAGTACCAAATGAATACAGACCACACTTACAACACATCACAAACACCCCACACATCATCCTGGGTGGTGACTTCAACGCCAAGACGTCGGCCTGGTTTGTCGACAACCCCGACACAGACAGAGGGCTGGTACTACAAAACCAAAACAGATAACCTCATCATCCTTAACGACATCCATCAACATACCCATATTCCTCACCAAGCCCTCTATAACCCATCATCTCCAGACATCACCTTTTGCTCCCCAGAACTCGCCCCCACAACATCCTGGAGGGTGGTCAGAACCTTAGGCTCTGACCACCTCCCGATCATTATCACCACCAAAACCAGACTCACCCCAGCTAGCCACAAACACACATACACCAATTATAAAAGAGCTAACTGGGAAGCATTTACAAATGAGACAGAACAACACTTCACAACTCTAAACAGTACACCCATCACTAACATCAACAATGCTGTACACATACTCAATAAAACTATCCAAAACGCTGATAAAAAACACATTCCAAGAGGTAACAGAAAAAGACACAACCCCAACTTCACACCAGAAATTCAAAACCTCATCAGACAACGCGACACACTGAAACACTCCCCAGCACCCCACACACAAGACATCACACAACAAATTCAAGCACTCAACACCCAAACTAACAACAACATACAAGAACAACAAAAACTAAATTGGAATAACTTCCTACAAACACTTGATCACAAAACAAACCCCAAAAAACTCTACAAAACACTAAACAGCATCACACTTTCCAACAGCAACACAACACAATCACATGCTGCAATCACAACAACAGACTCTACTCCTTCATGTAAACAACAAGCAAACACTCTCATCAATCACTTCTCACATGTCAGCCACCTAAAACCTCACAAAGACGACCGACGTGTCATCCGACGTAAGAGACAATTCCCCACAGACCCTGACTATACACCCTTCACCAATCACCAGACAAAGCATATCATCAACAATCTCAAGCACTCACCCGCCTGTGGCCTAGACAACATAAGCAACATACACCTCAGACACCTGGGACCACAAGGCATACAAACACTCACTAACATATCAAACTACAGCTATTCACACAACACAATACCAGACATTTGGAAGCATGGTATCATCATCACATTCCCCAAACCCAACAAAGACCCCACGCTACCCTCCTCGCACCGCCCCATCACACTCCTTTGCTCCCCCTCCAAAGTCATGGAACGCCTAGTATTACAACTAATTACACCCGACCTACCCCTAGCTCCAACACAACATGGCTTTAGGCCACTGCACTCCACAAACACTCTTCTCACAGACCTTACACAAAGAGCTTTTGACGGCATCAACTCAGCTAGACCACCACACAGATCACTATTAGCCACACTCGACATTAGTAAAGCCTTCGATGCCATCCCCCGCCACAACCTAACGAACAAAATCTACAACACAAACATGCACAACAACACAAAAAGGTGGCTGGCCAACTTCCTAGCAGGCAGATGTGCACACGTATCTTTTGCCGGTCAGTCATCTAAAATCAGAAACTTTCCAAACGGAGTCCCACAGGAATCCGTCCTATCGCCCGCACTCTTCAATCTGTACATGCACGATATAACTACACCCAATACTCCCCAAATAAATAAACTTAGCCTCCTATGCAGATGACATAACACTCACATGCACACACCATGACCCAAGAAGAGCAACAGATCTCCTTCAACCCTATCTCAACACACTACATGGCTGGTGCACTACAAACAGACTTGAATCTAGCCCCAGCCAAATCCACCGCAACCCTGCTCACAAGCTGGACAGGTGAACACGAATACATCCCTCAACTCACCATAAACAACACACCCCTAACACATACACACACACCCAAAATCCTAGGAGTAACATATGATACTCATATGACATTCAAACAGCACACCACAAACATTAAAAAGAAACTGACACCCAGACTTAACGCCCTCAGGTCACTTGCTCACACAAAATTTGGACACAACAAAGAAACTACCACCACAGTATATAAACAATACATAAGATCAGTAATGGAATACGCAAGCCCAGTCTGGGCTTCTAACCTAGCTGAAACACATCATAAGACCTTACAGACTATCCAAAACAAAGCCCTGAAGATCATTACAGGCTGCACAGCTACTGCACCCACAGATCATCTACATCAAGAAACCAAAATCCTCAAAGTCAAAGACCATCTGGACATGAGAGGCACTCAATTCCTGGCAGCAGCCTCCACGAACCAAGACCACCCACTAAACTACATGGCAACACACCCAGACACCAAGAAATATCAAAACAACACCCAGCACACGGTATCACACACAGTTATTGTCCTCTCTCCCTCCCTGCCCAACCCGAACCCAACTTCCCAGAAGCACATCCATACTCATATCTCTCGCCAATCCATCCACTCACTCACAGACAACACGCAGCTGCATGCACGACCTCCCGAAATCCATCCTTCCGAATCCTCCCTCCCTCGCGAGGACAGAGTCCACCTGGCCAGGCTGAGATGCGGACACCATCCAGCTCTCCTGAGCTATCAGAAGAGACTGGATGACTCCGTTGTCGACGCCTGCCCGGGATGTAACACAGCACCCCATACCATTAAACACATCATAGAAGACTGCATTTCACACAACCACTTACGCCAACAACACAACCTACACTCAATGAGAGCTCTGTGGGAAAGCCCGATCGTGGCCATGGCCTTCCTCAGGGACTCGGGGCTGTTCGGCCAGGCAGCTTAGGGAACAACAACAACAACAACATAATGTGTCCAGCTCAAGTTAGTAGTTAATGGTACACCGAGAATGTCAATACTAGGGGAAGTGGGAATATTTACATCATTAAAAAATATATTGGAGTCAGTGAGATTCGGTCGGTTAGAAAATTGAATGTACTTGGTTTTCTGTGCATTAAAGGAAACTAGATTCTTTTGTCCCCATTCATTAATTCTAGAAAGGTCCTGGTCAGAGAAATTGCAGTGTATTTTTTGAATTTATAAGATCGGGTTGGGTGAAAGAATTGGTAAAATGTGAAGGAACTGTGGAGTGTTGAGTCATCTGCGTAGGAATGTATTGGATTATGAGTGGTAGATATGAGATCATTATGAATGAGGAACAGAGTCGGGGCAAAACTGATCCCTGGGGGACACCAGCATTTATTGAGTGAAATTGAGAATAAAGCCCATCTACCATTACACATAATTTTCTGTTATGAAGATAAGAAGAAATTAGTGGAACTAATGATGCAAGGCCATAGTGTAAATTACAGGTTTGTCGCTTGTCAACAAAAAATTGCCAACTAAATGACACAAAAAGTCTTAATATTGACAAAGCTATGGGGTGAAAGGTCTTAAAATCACCGAACGTCTTAACATTTTAAAACTAATGGGGCTAAGCATGAGGAAGAAGACTCAGAAAAACGACCAATGTCCCCTTAATACTGCCCGTGGAATATGAAACGCGACCATGTACAGTACATGGCCATGGCCAAATAAGTCATGTTTCCGCTGTCATTACGTTTTGCTCGCTGTGTGCTGTATCAATGTCTGTCAGATGTTAAATAGGGTGTGTAAAGGTGGGAACATGTTTATATATATCACTTGAAACGATGAATTCTAGCTTAAATAGTGCTGATACCAATTATTGATCGAAAAATACCTAGTGCCGTGCTTTACTTATTTGGCCGACTGTACTTTAACCCTTTCAAGATCCGATGACGCATTTTTTTTCTGTCTTCTGGCTAATAATAGAAGATTGTACTTACTTTAGGTCGGGAAAATGGAAGTCAGAGGGTTAATTGCGATGGTTTTTAGCCTAGTAATTCCCAGAAAACCCTTCCTAAGCTGTATACAATCGTCTAATGATCGCAGAACAGTCATAATGCGTCGTATTCTTCAGAGGGCTAATAAGGGAACTAGAGAACGGGATAATGAAACTAATATATCTTATTTTTTGCACTTGTGTTCCATAAGTTTTGGTTTTGACAGTTTTAAGGGGTGATGGTTGCTTTTTCTGCACTCCCTTCTGCCTCATGTTCAACCCCCATTAATTTTGAGATTTTAAGACGTTCTTTCTATTAGCTTGGCGATTTTAAGAACTTTCACCGCATTTCATTGTCAATATTAGGACCTTTCGTACCATTTAGGTGTCGATATTTTCCTGGCGAGCAATAGGGAGCCTGTATTTTGAGGAGGAATCGGTCGTGGGCCGGGACATTTTTGTTCACGAAAACATGTAAACATTTATCTCGAAAGGGGGCTATTGGGTGTGTTTAAAGCTTGATGGAGGTTGAGCGAGGAAATAAAATAAAACAAAATACATAAATATATAATACTGTATATATAGAACAAAAAACCAACCATCCCCCCTTTAACCCTTCCCGCCCGGGCTGCCTTACTTAAGGACGGAGGCTGTATCCGGGCGATTTGGCTGAAAACACAACATACGTTAACTAAGGCTAATCTCGCTTAATATACTACCTACAATAATCAAACATATGTCAAAATGGGCGCCTTACCTTGCCGCGTATAATGGCGTTGAATAGAGCTTTCTAGCTCAACTGGTTCCGGAGTGATGGTGATGGAAGTGGAGGTAACTTTTGCTGCCTATTTACCTCGCCGTGTCCGAACACTCAACCACGGCCCAGGCTACGACGAACGTTTTGCCTCGTCGCTCTACCTTGAATTATGGCGGGAAGCGTTTTTTTAGTGTTTTATTGTTTATTATGCCATATATTATAGTTGTTATGTTATTTTCACTCAATAAAGTTATTTTTCTGAAGTAATTTGTGTCTCTGTCACTTATACTTAGTTTTATTGTTATTATTATAGTAGTTATGATTATTTATACTGGACTATGGTAATTGATAGTGTCATTTACACTTATTTATTGTTAGGAATATATATTTTAGTGTCACTTTCACTTGTTCATATTGTTCTGAAGGCACTTATTATTATTTATGTGTGTCTCTTTCACTTATACTTAGTTTTATTATTAGTATAGTGTCAATTTCACTGAACTATGGTAATTGATAGTGTAATTTTCACTTATTTATTGTTAGGAATATATATTTTAGTGTCACTTTCACTTGTTCATATTGTTCTGAAGGCACTTATTATTACTTATGTGTCTCTTTCACTTATACATAGTTATATTATTATTATTATTATTGAGTGTCACTATCACTGTCACTTACACTTCAATAGTTTGTCATAGTGTGGAAATCATTGAAGCAGGTGCCAGCACACAGTCCCACCTGACACTCGAGGCATTGCCAAGTGCTTTTTGTGGGTTTGCGGGGTCGTCGAGTTGTGCGGCTGCACACATAGCACCTCTTCTGCATTCTTATTCTGCTGTTAGGACCCTGGAAAGGAAGGGCGACGAGCTGGTGCTTTCTGAAGAACTCGGCATACCCTGTTCTGTCCAACATGCCTAGTCCTTGTAGTGGCCTCCCTGGTGTACCCGCATGTTAACCCAGGAGCTCAAGTATCAGCTGCTTTTGGAAGGTCCGCAGGCTCTTGTACTTCATGACTGGAGTCCTCAAACGGTAGATGTTGTACGCGTTGAGGACAGACATATCTACTGTATGCAGGACAAACTTCTTGTACCACCTGCAAGATGTTCGCAGGCAGTCTATGAAGCCCATCTGCATGTCGGACTTGTCGACGAGGCGCATGTTGACATTATAGTCCAGGACAGCAGCTGGTTTCGTGATAGGGTTCTTCATCCTTCGGTCCACCGTTTCCTGTGGCGACCATCTCTGCTTTGTGGCATGTGGTGAGGAGGTTGACCTTGCGCTGGTCATGCCAGTGGATGGAGAGGATGGGGCCACTCTTCTTATGGAAGATGTCCGTCTTCTTAGTCTTGGTTGGGTAGGCTGGCATGCCCTTCCTCTTCCCCTTCACTGTGCCGACAGTTCCGGCCTTGCGGTCATGGAGGTACTTGGCGAGGATAGGCGACGTGTAATAATTGTCGGTATAGAGGATGTGGTTGTCATGGAAGTACCTCTCCATCATCCTCTTTACCACAGCGCCGCCAAAACCAATGAGGGGGTCAATCTGCACTTTACCACCCTTGCTGCTGTAGACTATAAAGTCGAGCACATATCCCGTCTTGCAGACGCAGAGGACGAAGAGCTTGATGCCGAAGCGGTGTCTCTTGGACGGGATATACTGTCGGAAGTGCAGCCTACCACGGAACAGGACCAGAGACTCATCGATGCACAGCTTCTGAAAAGGAATCAGGTAGGTGAAAAACCGATGACATATCATGTCATACAGTTGCCTGATCTTCCAGTGTGTGTCGGGCTCGTGGACATGCATGTTATTTGTCAGGTGGAAATATGAGAGGATGTCGAAGTACCTATCCCTTGACATGTATTTGCCAAATGCTGGAGTCGTTGTGAGGTCGCCAGTTATCCAGTAGTCGGCCAGAACGTGCTTCTTTATGTGTGTCATCAGCATTATGAGTGCCAAGAACATATATAATTCTGCCACAGTGAGAGCTCTCCATGCCACCATCTTGGCACTGGTCTTCCTCCCAAGAAAGTTTGAACAGATAGCCTGGTGGTTATTTGTCTCTTTGACAAGGTATTCCATGACTTCATTGTCGTAGAAGCCACAGAAAAGTTCACTGGGGGTGGCATTTGGGCCACAGGGATATGCTGGTGACACCCCGGAACCCTGTTGTACCTCGTCAAAGGCAGGACAATCTGGCTCAAAATCCGCCCCATCTGTCCACACAAACATGTCAGCTGCTCGAGGACGAGGACGTGCAGCTGCAGCAGGCACACGCCCTGGACGCCCTGGCACATGCCCTTGGCCACGCGGACGCCCAGGCGGACGCCCTGCATGCCCACACCCACACCCAGGCCCAGGGGCAGCGGTGTCGGCAGGCTGACCACGTCCACGACTTCGCCCTTTTACTCTTCTTGTCGGGACTTCCTCTTCCTTTTCGTCTTCCTCTTCCTCTTCCTCAGGCGACGTCAGGTCATCTGGGGCAATGTTGGGGTCGTCAGCATCCTCTTCAGGAGACAACTCTGGTGAAGAATAGACCGGGCGTCGGTGGCGTGGGGCTGCGGGAGGTTGAGCAATGGGAGCCTCGGCCTCGGGAGTTGGGCTCCTTTTGCGGCTAGCCGTGGACTTTTCCTCAGGAAATAATGACCTACGATGCGGGGCCTGTGGTGGCACACTGTGGGAGGCCAATGACGCACTTGTAGAGGCCCTTTGGTCATCCTGAGGGACAGATGAAGCCGAGGGCTGTGGGTGGCCCTCCCTGCGTCCCGGGTCAAGGCGTCGGGACAAAGGAATGCGGGTGGTTGCTAGGCCTGGGTCGGCGTCTCTATCACTATCTACGCCTTCCCTCACTTTTTCTGCTTCCCTGCGTGCTTTCTTGGCTGTACTTTTCACTAAAGACTGTTTATAGAAGCATTTACCCACTTTCAAGGGTGCACGGGCAGGCAAAGGGGAAGGTCCTGGGGTAGGGCTAGGGCTAGGCCTACCCTGACCTACGAAACTAGGCGAAGGGGTTGGCTCTAGCACACTTGGTACTTCAATAGCACCTTCCTCCACCACTTCCACATCCGGATCATCACTACTATCACCCCCCTCAAATAAATCCACATTGTCATCATCACCAAATCCCACAAAATCGTCAACTTCGCTTCCACTTCTACTCTGAATATAGAGGTTTTTGTCCACAGAGCTTTCACCACTGCTCAAATCCGGGTTGAAAAGTTCACGGTGTATTGCACTCTCACTTAGCAAACGTTTCACTTTCCTTAGTTTCTTTTTCTTCTCGGTTGACAGAGGCGTAGATGTTGCAAGAGGGTTAGCACTGGGATGCGCGGGAGATTGCACAGTATCGGACGCGTCTGAATTCATGTTTTTGCTGTAGCTCGCAATGGCGGCAACGTAGGAACTGATAAGAGTGGTAGTTGAGGGTTGGTGGCGCTACGATCGCCCACGCAAAGTAAAATTTGCCCGCGCTAAATCTAAAGCGCGCTTTAAAGCACATACCTTAGGTAAGGACGCCCGGGTAGCTGCCCTTCTGCTGAACTGTCCTTAACTAAGGCAGCCCGGGTAGGAAGGGTTAATGAAGTGCGTACTATATTTCAGCTACCTAAACGTATGTACGTTCTGCTTTATTATGATGTAAATGAAACTAATTACCTTATTCTTTACACTTCTACCCGTAATTTTTGGTTATGAAATTCTTACATTAAGAGGGGTGGGGTAGTAGCTATATTTGTAGTCTATATATTTATTCATTCATATAATTTTTAGTTTTCTCGCTAGATCTCAATCAAGGTTAAAGACACTCCCCCAAGATAAATTTATAATTTTTTCGGTAGGCCGAACGTCGTAAAATCTCAAAACTAATGGGGCTAAACATTAGGGAGAAGGGGGTCCAGATAATACCGATAGTCCCCCCTTAAGTGCGTATTATAATTGGGCTACCTAGAAGTATTTACCTCCAGCTTAATTATGTTCTATTGATGTAAATGTTCCTTGGAAAATGTGTGCGTGTGTGTGTGTGTGTGTGAGACAGAGCGAGAGGGAAATAATGAGAGTGTGTGTGTGTGTATCAGAGAGAAAGAGAGAGCGTGTGTGTGTGTGAGTATATAAGGAAGATGTGTGTGTTTGCGAGAGAGAAAGAGAGAATGGGAGAGTGTGTGTGTGTGTCAGAGAGAGAGATAAAGTGATATATATAATATATATATATATATATATACATATATATATATATATATATATATATATATATATATATATATATATTGAGTATTTGATATATGTGTTTATTCATCTACCTTTCAACACACCAATACACAAACTATGGACAATCATCCACATATTAAATGATTAACCCTTTCTGTACCGGCTACGTCTTTTTCACTTTACTCTGACTACTATTAGACGATTATATTCAGTTTAAAATGGGGCTCCAGCAAATAACAATCTGCGAACTATCTCCTTTAACCCTTATTAATACCACAGATCCTTCTTAGACTGCATAACATCGTCTGAATATAGCTAACATATAATTAGAAAAACTTCGCCGGTACAGAAGGGGTTAATGATGTCCTCAATCAGTCACATTCGGGCTTCTCTTACGGGGAAATGGGTAATTTGTCTGGCCCACCTTCTTTCTCATGTTTAGCCTCATTAGTTTCTTATTTTAAGTAGTTTGTCTCATTAGTTTGGCGATTTTAGGCCTTTCGCCCTATTTGTTATTCAATATTAAGAATGTCATTTAGGTGTCAATTGTTTCATGGCGAGCGAAAGCGAGCCTGTAATTTTTGAAGGAATCTGCCTTTGCCCAGGACATATTTCTACTGAAAAATGTACACTTTTATCTTGATAAAGGGTCTTGGGAGGGTTTTTTGAAACATGATGGAGGTCTAGCTTGGCACCTAAAAAATACATTAATATATAAATATATAGACCAAAGAAAAAGCACTACCCCCATAAAGCATTATATGAGTCTTTGTTTCCTAAATGGTGAAAACTCGCGTAATCTTCTGTCTCCACCATTTCCAACTGTCCAAATTAAAGCACTTAAATATGTTGGAAATGTGCACCAAAGGCCGGACTATATGCGACCAATTGGAAAAGTGGAAGGCGGAAAAGTTGGAGTAACAATATTTGACGGATTCTGATTTTTTCAGATGATCGGCTTTATGACGATATACTGTACAAGTTTTGTTTTCTGCTCAATAACTATCTCTCGAATTCAAGATACTGAAAATGGCTTGGAATGACGCATTTATCCTCCTACTATCTATTTCCTCAATTCAAAGCTAAAGGTGGATTTGTTTTGTTCTATTTCTCAACCTTGGGACTGTAGGCTGTTCAGTAGCCTGTAACTCTTATGAGGCCCAGAGATTATCGATTAAAGCTTCGAGATGTTGGGTGCTTCATATGTGTCGCATTAGTGACTAGTTGGTCACAGTAGAGCTTCAAAGTATTGGTTGCTTCCTGTCTGTCGCAATAGATGACGATACCATATTTATACATGCCACATGATTAGGAGAGAGTAGCTATACGGCCGTTCACAGCATCTCCGTATATGGTCGTGCATCTTCTATGCTATTAGGAGAGAGTAGCTATACGGCCGTTCACAGTATCTCCGTATATGGTCGTGCATCTTCTATGCTATTAGGAGAGAGTAGCTATACGGCCGTTCACAGCATCTCCGTATATGGTCGCGCATCTTCTATGCTATTAGGAGAGAGTAGCTATACGGCCGTTCACAGCATCTCCGTATATGGTCGCGCATCTTCTATGCTATTAGGAGAGAGTAGCTATACGGCCGTTCACAGCATCTCCGTATATGGTCGCGCATCTTCTATGCTATTAGGAGAGAGTAGCTATACGGCCGTTCACAGCATCTCCGTATATGGTCGTGCATCTTCTATGCTATTAGGAGAGAGTAGCTATACGGCCGTTCACAGCATCTCCGTATATGGTCGTGCATCTTCTATGCTATTAGGAGAGAGTAGCTATACGGCCGTTCACAGCATCTCCGTATATGGTCGTGCATCTTCTATGCTATTAGGAGAGAGTAGCTATACGGCCGTTCACAGCATCTCCGTATATGGTCGTGCATCTTCTATGCTATTAGGAGAGAGTAGCTATACGGCCGTTCCCAGCATCTCCGTATATGGTCGTGCATCTTCTATGCTATTAGGAGAGAGTAGCTATACGGCCGTTCACAGCATCTCCGTATATGGTCGTGCATCTTCTATGCTATTAGGAGAGAGTAGCTATACGGCCGTTCACAGCATCTCCGTATATGGTTGTGCATCTTCTATGCTATTAGGAGTGTGACGCTCACCGCTTCCCCCAGAACCGCATGGCTTACTCGCTAGGACTCGCCAGGGCAGAGAATATAGCTACAGTCTACCTATCCTTGTGTACTTTCCTTCTCGAGAAAGCTTGTGTTGCAGACAGTTCAGAACTGTTCTTTATTTTCGTCTGTCACAATCCTTTCTATTTTATTTAGTCAATTGAAAGTATTGTGTTAAGTAGTTGAATGATGAGAAGGCGAGCGGGAGAGAGAGAGAGAGAGACCAGGTGGTGTGACTTGGTGGTGAGTGTGGTGCGTGGCTGGCCCCCTTACATAGGCCTCGCGGGATTCGTTGCCTCCTGCCTAACACTGCCTACTAGGCGGCTGCTTACTGGGCGACTGTCGCGCGCCCTCGTGCCATTCCTGCGAACTGGGACTCCAGCCATGCGGTCCCTGGGAATATCCTGGTCAGATCCGTCCCAGACAGCATACTCTAAGCATCTCCCATGAACTGTTCCACACTCTTGTCTTAGAATCTTTCTCTCCTACTGCCTCTATCATTTCCACTACTTCCTCACCTTTTATTAATATCAATCCCCCTCTGGTTCCCTGCATCCACACCTTGAATTGGTGGCCAGACTGTATTATATGCTGGATCTCACATTTCTTATGTACTAGGCTAAGGTTGAAGATAGTCATTGTCTTTTTGGGAGATTGTATTGCTCGGACTGTCTCCATCAATCACTAATGTTTCTACAGGTTTAAATAATGCTAGACTAGGGATCAGGTACCTTGCTGTTGGTGTTTTCACTGTGTGTAGGCTACTTTTGAGCTGCACGACACTACGGATTCTGTGGGTTACCTGGGTGGATCTTTTGTCTGTGTACCTTGGAGTTTAGACTGTGTAGTGCATGAGGGCTGCTTGCCTAAGCCACCCAACACTGTTCTAACTCTATTTGCTTTTACTTTTGAGGGTCGCCAGGAGGATACTCGATACTTGTGATCGAGAATCCTCAAGAGAGCACCCCTTCATATTAACGTAATCAGGCCGCACAGACCCAAGGTCCACACTAGGCTAGAAGCTGCCTTGCTCCACCAGAATTCTGTACCTTTGCGCATCCCAGCTAGACTTTATTAACCCGGGTAGACATTAGCTGGATTAGATCATATACTCTTTTATGCATACCCATTATTTCTACACAAGCATTTTGAGGTCTAGGTTGCTGTAGAGAGACACAACCAGCATAGACCGGTTTTGTTAATAGGAGTACTACTTTTTCGTGGCGAGCATTATTACTGTTGCACCGCTTATAATATTCTTGTGTCCAATAACATTATAGGTCCAGCCTTTTTGTGTATTTAGCCTACACGTGCATTGTCCTGCCTCCTGCTATTTGTGGTTCCATTTCCGATATGTTCTTCTTAGTAGCATCCGACATTATTCAGAAGATTCCTTGTTCGGTGCTTGAGGACTTTACAACACTTTCTTTCATAAAGGAGTGACAGATATTATTGATTAAAGTAACGTTAAGTAAACCTTCTTCTTGTTTGCATTAGATCACTCTTGTGATTTAATTAAGTTAACTATCTTTTCCTTGTGTACCATAACTAAGCAACCATATGTTATAGGTAATAGGCTGTTTCAGAGAACATCAGCCTATAGTAGAAGCACATAGATACTGAGAGTTAAGATACCCCGCTATCGCAGATATAACTCTGGAGGGTATATGTGTTCTTTGTTCGACGGGATTATATATCAGGGGTTGGATCTAGCGTTTCCGTTGTTGCATTTATGCCAGTCTAGTCCAATGTATAAGAGCCACTGATTTATACGAGACCCGATCGTAACAAATGGCGACCTAGCTCAGGATTTGGTGAACTGACATATAATTGCAGGTTATTGTGCAGATTTTTCTCACAGTTTAGGCAGTGAACATTTGTTGATTTTGTGGAATATTTTTTGAGGACATGCAAGAATTATTTTTTTTAGCAAAGTAATATAGCACTTAAGCTGTCTCCGATTTTTTTTTATTGTGAATATTGTGGTATAAGAGTTTGGGGTACTTCTTTTTTGTGTATCAAAGTGAAAAATCTTCAGTGAGCATCATCTCTTATAGCGGATCAGTGCAGGATGAAGACACAATACGTGATGTAGAAGCTGAGGAGCAGCAGCATGGGCAGGTTGTTAACTTGGTGAACAGTGAGGAGGATGCAAGGAATTTTTTACAATGGCCTGTTACTTCCGACCGGTTGGTGGGTATGAATCGGTACGGTCTCCAGTGCTTAGCCGCAGCTATCGGTCATGTATGTACTAGTGGCATGACCAAGGATGACCTGATGGGGGGGGTGACTGGCGTACGAGGTAGGGTGAGTGCTCAGAGCCCTTTGGCCGAGCCTCCCCTTCACTCGACTCCCAATCCTCCTATTGGAGTACCGACCCTGAGCACGCTTCCGCAGGTGGGTAGTGACTGGCAGGGTGGTTTGCCCCTGGGGGGATCACCGGGTATTTCTAACATCATTGCATCTCCTCCTCCTCCTCAAGGTTTGACCCCGGAGATGCTCTTTCGGCTCGAGATGGCAAAACATCAGAGTCAACAGCAGACAGAGCTAGCTAAGATAGAAGAGGGAAAAGAGCTAGCTAAGATAGAAGAGAGAAAAGAGCTGGCTAGGATGCAGCAACAGACGAGGGAAGCTGATCTTAGGACTGAACTAGAATCTACAAGATACCGTGCCGACATGGATTTAGAGAAGTCTCGTGTTGAGATGACGGGACAGCGACTCGGTACTGGAAACCGTGCGCATGATCAGTCTCTGTCGCACCTTCTCAAACTAGTCCCTGTATTTGACGAGTCTGGTGTCACAGAGTTTTTCAATAGATTTGAGAAGAAGTGCCGGGAGCATCAGTGGCCTGAAGTTAAGTGGGCGGCCCTTGTGTCCTCTAGACTCGTAGGTAAGGGGCTCAAGGCTTACGATGCACTGCCTTTGGAGTCCTGCGTTGTTTATGAGGAGCTCAAGGAGGCTGTCCTGCGGGCATATGAGCTACAACCCGAGACATATAGGTTAAAGTTCCGGGGTGTGACTAAGGGGCGAGACTACCTTCTTGGAGCACGCCCGGGACCTGTCCGACGCTATGGGAAACTGGCTCAGATCAGAGAAGACAACTACGTTTGATGAGATGAAACAGTTGATGCTTCTAGAGCAGTTTTATAAGTGTACGAGCGGCGACTTGACTTTAAACCTTAAAGAGAAGAACCCAAGAACTCTCGTAGAAGCAGCAGAGATGGCTGATCGTCGGTTGTCACTAATTCGGGGGTGCGGCTCTGCCCAGAGAAACGATGTAGGCATTAAGGAGCGTTACCCTCCCCCTCCCCGGAATATGGACACACATAAATTTAAAAGCAATGACACCAAGACTGATCACAAACCTAGCACCGCCCCGTTTAAGAAGGGTCAGGGGACTTTTACACCTCAGTATAAGTCCAAGGGGAAATTTGAGTGTTATCACTGTCACAAAGAGGGGCACATGGCAAAAGCTTGTCCGAGCAGACCTCCCACGGCGGCTGTGTCATTGGCTCGCAGCATTGGGGTGTTCCAGAAGTCTTCAGTGTTTGCTGGAGGCATAAGATCAGAGGATGGAGCACCGCCAGTGAAGAAGGATCCGGAAGGCTCTAACCCTGTCCGCGATGCCTTTTGCGACCATAGAGGGCATGGCTGCGTGAAGTGGGGGGGCAAGAAGCACGGGGTACAGCTTTTGCATGACACAGGTGCCTCTCAGACACTCTTGAAGAATTTCACTGGTAGACCCATAAACGCGGCGCGGGTAGTTGTGGTGCAGGGAGTTAATGCAACTAGGTCATACCCGCTTGTTAGAATGGAGCTTGAAGTTGACGGTGTGACTCACGAACTGGATGTGGGAATCGTGGAGAAATTGCCTGTTGGGGTCGTCGACCTCCTTCTCGGCAATGACTTTGCGGTGCCTGCTTCTAAGGTTTCACCCTTAGTCGTTGCCGAGGAGCCGGCCGACGTGAGTAGGGAGGAACAGGAGTGGGTTGAGAAGTGTCAGGTGCAACCAATGGCGTGTGTTGTAACCAGATCTCTCGCATCCAGGGAGTCACAGCCTAACCAACAGTCTTCAAATAAGCGGAGGAACGGTCACGAGAAGGTGCTGAAAGCTGATACGGTGGAGAGTTTAGTACCAGCAGCGCTTCTCGGGGACTCAGTATTAGCACCGTTATTAGAGTCTGGAGAAGCACCACCACCTGTCACTGAGAGTGTAGAGGCAGGGCTTAAAGAGACTCAGAGGCAGCAACGGTATACACGGAGAGAGCAACGGGATGCAAAGTTCGATGTTGGGGGAGGGCATGAGTTGTTTCGCAAACACTTAGACAGGCTAGCTCCCTCAGATATTCTCAAATTGCAGCTAGAAGACCCGGAGGTTCTAAAGTGTAGTGACGGTGCTGTCGAACTTGAGAGTAGAGAACGAATGTTGCGTAGTCTGGAGTTGGCTGGCCGCAATCTGGTAGGCTCTCAGGCCCTCATGAAGGACAGGTACGACCACAAGGTGAAACTCAGGGAGTTTCACGTGGGTCAGGAGGTGTTGATACTACTCCCTCTTGTAGGTCACCCCTTATCCGCAAAGTACGCAAAGTACGCAAAGTACGCTTATAGGGTAGCAGAGAAGCTCTCGGACTTAGATTACCTGGTGGCCGCTCCAGACAGGCGTAAGAGGAATCAGTTATGTCATGTCAACCTGATGAAGGAGTATGTGAGGCACCCACCTGAGCCTCTCACTGTCCCTGTGATGACTTTCAGCAGTCAAGGTGGAGAAGGAGAACGGGACAGTCATGCGCAGGTGGATGACAACTGGGATTATCATGTTTCTGCAGATCAGTGGGCAGGAAACACGAGACAGGCAGCTCATGAGGCTTTGCAACACCTACCTGAGCAACAGCGTGTGGCTGTCGAGCGCCTATTCTGTTTATACCCTACTGTATTTGCGGAACACCCAGGCCTCACTACTCATGAGGTGCACGACGTTGACGTCGGAGACCACCCACCCTTCAAATCAGTGCCCTATAGGGTGCCCCCTAGTAAACTTCCGGCCCTCCGGGCGGAGATGGAGTATATGTTGCAACAGGGACTGATCAAGAAGGGGCGGTAAAGTGGACATCTCCCGTAACGCTGCAACCTAAGCCGGATGGCAAGGTGCGCTTCTGTGTTGATTACCGCAGGCTAAACGGCTTGACTCCCACCAACCCATATCCTCTTCCCCGGGTCGATGACTGTGTAGACAAGATTGGCAGGGCTAAGTTCTTGACCAAGGTGGACCTGGTAAAAGGTTACTGGCAGGTGCCTTTGTCTGAACGGGCGAAAGAGGTGTGTGGTTTTGTGGTGGATGGTGCTACATATCGTTGTAATGTCATGCCGTACGGTCTAAAGAATGCACCAGCGACCTTCCAAAGATTGAAGAACGAGTTGGTGGCTGACATTCCGAACTGTACCGTGTACCTGGAGGACGTCATTATCTACGATGACGATTTCAAGAGCCACTGTGAACATGTAGAATCCCTATTTAAGAAATTAAGCGAGGCAAACTTGGTGGTCAACCTGGGAAAGTGTGATTTTGTGCGGGCTACCGTGCAGTATCTTGGGTTCATGGTGGGTTTGGGCCAGGTGTGCCCCCCACAGAACAAGATATTGGCTATTAACCACTTCCCCAGGCCGTCCACCAAGAAGCAGATCATGAGGTTTTTGGGCATGATTGGTTACTACCGCCGCTTTATAAAGGGCTATTCTACTGTGCTGGCTCCTCTGACGGACCTATTGGCCAAAGATAGAAAGTTTAAGTGGGCGCCTGAGTGTGAGAGGGCTTTTTTGCTAGTAAAACACCTGTTGTGTACTCACCCAATCCTCAGGGCCCCGGACTTTAGCCGACCATTCCAGCTGGCAACTGATGCCAGTGGTGTGGGGGCTGGTGCCGTTCTGATGCAATCAGACGAAGATGGGCCGGAGCACCCAGTCAGTTTCTTCTCAAAAAAGTTCAACTCGGCGCAGAAGAACTATTCAGTAGTTGAGAAGGAACTGCTGGCGATTGTGCTAGTGCTCAGGCACTTTGAGGTGTATGTTCCAGCCTATGGACCAGTTGTGGTGATCTACACCGACCATCACCCCCTCAAGTTCCTGAATCAATTCCATAACCGGAATATGAGGCTGACCAGGTGGTCATTAATGTTGCAGGAATACAACCTAGACATACGCCATATTGCCGGTTCTGAGAATGTGATTGCAGATTGCTTATCAAGTGTGGAAGACCCGGGGTAGATCATCACAAGGGTAGCCTCCTACTTTGGTTTGATTAGTATGTTTACGTCTGGTGCTTGTTGGCTCGCGTGGGTAGCCCAGCGTATTGGGTCGTAAAGTAGGAGTTGCTGTGTTGGTATAGAAGAAAAAACTAGGCTGCCCCTGTAGTGCAGCCACCATAAACATATTCAAAATATAAAAATCCTATAAAAACTCTTTCTTTGATAGTTAAAAAATTTGTTAAGTATGTTATAGCAGAAATTCTGAGTTGTACTCCTCTCAGAAGGCTGGGCTAGTGAAGCTCGCTCTTATGAGCATAACTATGTAATTTAATCTATTGTGTTGGGAGGGGTTGTTCATTTTTATAATGTGTTATTTTGAAGAGAACTATGCTTTGCATTTCATTGTCGCTGGGTGACTGGGAGTGGCGAGTTTTGTATGGGTTCTGCGTGTCAGATTTGGAGCTCATAGTTGGAGCCTCTTAAAAATCTTGGGTGGGGTGTGACGCTCACCGCTTCCCCCAGAACCGCATGGCTTACTCGCTAGGACTCGCCAGGGCAGAGAATGTGGCTACAGTCTACCTATCATTGTGTACTTTCCTTCTCGAGAAAGCTTGTGTTGCAGACAGTTCAGAACTGTTCTTTGTTTTCGTCTGTCACAATCCTTTCTATTTTATTTAGTCAATTGAAAGTATTGTGTTAAGTAGTTGAATGACGGGAAGGTGAGCGGGAGAGAGAGAGAGAGAGAGACCAGGTGGTGTGACTTGGTGGTGAGTGTGGCGCATGGCTGGCCCCCTTACATAGGCCTCACGGGATTCGTTGCCTCCTGCCTAACACGGCCTACTAGGCGGCTGCTTACTGGGCGACTGTCGCGCGCCCTCGTGCCATTCCTGCGAACTGGGACTCCAGCCATGCGGTCCCTGGGAATATCCTGGTTAGATCCGTCCCAGACAGCATACTCTAAGCATCTCCCATGAACTGTTCCACACTCTTGTCTTAGAATCTTTCTCTCCTACTGCCTCTATCATTTCCACTACTTCCTCACCTTTTATTAATATCAATCCCCCTCTGGTTCCCTGCATCCACACCTTGAATTGGTGGCCAGACTGTATTATATGCTGGATCTCACATTTCTTATGTACTAGGCTAAGGTTGAAGATAGTCATTGTCTTTTTGGGAGATTGTATTGCTCGGACTCTCTCCATCAATCACTAATGTTTCTACAGGGTTAAATAATGCTAGACTAGGGATCAGGTACCTTGCTGTTGGTGTTTTCACTGTGTAGGCTACTTTTGAGCTGCATGACACTACGGATTCTGTGGGTTACCTGGGTGGATCTTTTGTCTGTGTACCTTGGAGTTTAGACTGTGTAGTGCGTGAGGGCTGCTTGCCTAATCCACCCAACACTGTTCTAACTCTATTTGCTTTTACTTTTGAGGGTCGCCAGGATACTCGATACTTGTGATCGAGAATCCTCAAGAGAGCACCCCTTCATATTAACGTAATCAGGCCGCACAGACCCAAGGTCCACACTAGGCTAGGAGCTGCCTTGCTCCACCAGAATTCTGTACCTTTGCGCATCCCAGCTAGACTTTATTAACCCGGGTAGACATTAGCTGGATTAGATCATATACTCTTTTATGCATACCCATTATTTCTACACAAGCATTTTGAGGTCTAGGTTGCTGTAGAGAGACACAACCAGCATAGACCGGTTTTGTTAATAGGAGTACTACTTTTTCGTGGCGAGCATTATTACTGTTGCGCCGCTTATAATATTCTTGTGTCCAATAACATTATAGGTCCAGCCTTTTTGTGTATTTAGCCTACACGTGCATTGTCCTGCCTCCTGCTATTTTGTGGTTCCATTTCCGATACGTTCTTCTTAGTAGCATCCGACATTATTCAGAAGATTCCTTGTTCGGTGCTTGAGGACTTTACAACACTTTCTTTCATAAAGGAGTGACAGATATTATTGATTAAAGTAACGTTAAGTAAACCTTCTTCTTGTTTGCATTAGATCACTCTTGTGATTTAATTAAGTTAACTATCTTTTCCTTGTGTACCATAAACTAAGCAACCATATGTTATAGGTAATAGGCTGTTTCAGAGAACATCAGCCTATAGTTGAAGCACATAGATACTGAGAGTTAAGATACCCCGCTATCGCAGATATAACTCTGGAGGGTATATGTGTTCTTTGTTCGACGGGATTATATATCAGGGGTTGGATCTAGCGTTTCCGTTGTTGCATTTATGCCAGTCTAGTCCAATGTATAAGAGCCACTGATTTATACGAGACCCGATCGTAACAAATGGCGACCTAGCTCAGGATTTGGTGAACTGACATATAATTGCAGGTTATTGTGCAGATTTTTCTCGCAGTTTAGGCAGTGAACATTTGTTGATTTTGTGGAATATTTTTTGAGGACATACAAGAATTATTTTTTTAGCAAAGTAATATAGCACTTAAGCGGTCTCCGAGAATTTTTTATTGTGAATATTGTGGTATAAGAGTTTGGAGTACTTCTTTTTTGTGTATCAAAGTGAAAAATCTTCAGTGAGCATCATGTCTTATAGCAGATCAGTGCAGGATAAGGACACAGTACGTGATGTAGAAGCTGAGGAGCAGCAGCATGTGCATATTCCTAATTAGGAATAGGATATCTAGCGAGGCAGCGAGTAACAGGTGTTGTTCGCTGCCTCGCTAGTTATCCTATTCCTAATCAATATATATGTTACTTTTGTCATCCCTAACATTTATTATTTATTTCATAAGTCGTAGGCGTGTGCATAAACCTTTAACCGTCTTGGTGGTGTAATGGTTAAGGTGTCTAAAATTCTGTGTGTGATAACCCAGGTTCGAATCCCGGTGGATCACATACATGCTTTCATTAATTTCATTGGAGGCGTTTGGTGGTGTGGTGAAATTAATACAAAATAGATTATGTATATGTAAATTCAAAACAATCGCATAGTATTATTCTGCGTATTTTAGAAGGTATCTTTTATATCCTTGAGAGAGAGAGAGAGAGAGAGAGAGAGAATGAGAGAGAGAGAAAGAGAGAGAGGTGGGAGGGAGGGAGGGTAGAGGAAGCGGGTGAAGAAGGAGAGTTGGGGTGAAAGGGAGAGGGGGAGGAGGGGGGAATGGAAAGTGCGAAGGATAGAAACTTGATTGTGTATTAAATTCCATAAATAACGCAACATCTAATGTGTGTTACTTATTTGTGATCCAGCATGGGCTAATTTTATAATATAGCCTGTGTCTTATGTTAAAATAAACTTATTCTGCGTGCCGTTCTCGAACACACGCACACACACGTTTGACTCCTCCTTCGAACCTCTATATTAACCCCGCCCCGTTTTATTAGAAGCGATTAAAGTGCCATCTATTAAAAGGTGAGTGGACTAACACATTGCCTCAGGCCAAGACAGCAGTTCTGTCGTAGACTGTACAGTCGCGCTAATAAGTCATGTCCCAGCTGTCATTACGTTTGGCGTGCTCTGTGCTGTATTAATGTCTGTCAGATGTTGAATAGGGTGGGTAAGTGTAGGAACATGTTTGTATATTTAACTCCATAGGAAGAAATGAAGCTTAGATATTGCAGATGCCAATTATTGATCAAAACATACTTGGTGCCGAGTAATGACTTATTAGCGCGACTGTACCTCGTGTAATGTCCTATACAATAACCCAAGGAATATTTAGACGTTCACCCCTTTATTTTGGCGATTTTTAAAACTTTAGCCCCAGTGTTTTGTCAATATTAAATCTTTAGTGCTATTTAAGAGTCGATTGTTTCCTGGTGAGTGATAGCGAACATGTAATTTAGGAGGAACCGGCTTTTGGCCGGGACTTAACCGCCCTATTCAACATCTGACAGACATTAATACAGCACAGAGCAAGCCAAACGTAATGACAGCTGCGCACTGACTTACTAACGCGACCGTACAACCTCTCGACTGACTGATGGTGTAACTCTTGCGCTGTCTTGTAGAATAACCCTCGGAATTAAATGTACAGTTGCCCACATAAGTTCTGTTCCTCGTCGTGATCCCATTATGTATGAAAGTCAAATAGTAGGCTATGAATGAGAGTTTGGTTTCTTTTAATTATCAGTTGGTTAATCAGACGAGTTAACCACTGCATAACAAACTACGCTCGTAATACAATCATGCGCATTATATTTCCATTCACAACAATATTATTTTTATTAATCTCACCACCACACCCCCAATGAAATTAATTAAAGACACGGAGAGGAACAGAACTTATGCGGCCAACTGTACTCGTGATATGACATACGGGAGAAATTAATGAGTTCCCTTTAGTCTATCTATCTATCTATATACTCAGGCCCAATCCCCACTTTTCCTTTTGTTTTGCTTTGTTTTTGGGGGGGTGTGGAGGGGGGGGGACTCAAGACAGAGCCAGAATAGGGACAAAACGAAACACAACATAAAACAATGAACACACAAAAACAAAATACAAATTAACACACATCTAGGTCATCCAGGAGAAGACCCAGAGACCAGGGTCACCAAGGTCCCTCCAGCACTCCCCCGGCCCCCGACCACCCGGGGAGGTTCCAATCTCGGCAGGTAGGCATGCAGTGGAGCCGAAGCCAAAAGCCCGCCCACCACACTTCCAGGTGCACTACACAGATATATTATTTTGTCCTATGTGCATGAGGGAGACAAATGACAAAGCTACCTGTAATAAGCATCTCTTCCAAGGTTGAACGTGTGACGGAGAGCCAAAATTATGGTACGTTAGAGGTATTTCAAGTGTGTTGGAAGTAAGTGTAGTGAAATGAATAAGTGAAGGAGGTGTTTGTGAGAGCTGGCTAGATTACTCTCTGTGTAGAAACAGTGGGAGAAGCCAGATAAATAATACAGGAGTTCCAGCAACTCGTTATCATATGGCGACCCAACTTTTAACTGTTGGCACATTTACTTTGTTATTTATTTTTGTATTATTTGTTTTTACAATATATATATATATATATTATATATATATATATACATACATATATATATATATATATATTCTACCACTGGACACAGTGAAGCCTGCGAGGTCTCGTTCCAATCCAGGGAGTGAGACACGCGAAACACCCAATCACGACTTGAAGCAGCCCCGTCTCTGAAGCCGCGGGCCCCCGTACTTCACCGTCTCACCCCCCATACTCGGACCCTCACTCTCAGAACGCCACCTATTGATCAATTAACTCACTATTGCTATTTATTCAGATAACAATGAGGGTATTTCTTAGGCGTTTCGGCGGGCTTTGTGGTAATAAACAGATACTAGGTACAGCACAAATTCCCTCCCAATAATATCCTTCCATTGACATATCGGGATTCGAACCCGGGTCCATATATATATATATATATATATATATATATATATATATATATATATATATACAGTATATAGTGACAGACCGAGCAACCAGTCTGGAGATATAAGCAGCCCAGCTGGCAGGATCATGCCCTCTACACTCACCCCACCATGACCCCCAGGGCCGGTATTTATAAAATAATTTAAAAAAAATCCTAAAAATAATTTTAACTAAAAGAAAATCCTTATAAGTTATTCATAAAACATTTAAAAGCAGCTTTTAGTGGAAGCGTTAAGAAGGCTGCCACAACCGCTAGTTCGCTACATCTAGCAAGATTACAATCGATGAATAACGTTTAATAGGTACAAAGGAAGTACAAAGGAAATCAAGCAACAACAGATCTAGTGACCCTTCTAGGTTGCTTGTCCTCCAAAACACTGAGGATCAAGTGTCCAAACAGTGGTTTAGAGTGGGTAAGGGAACATTGGAAAGGGAACTACTGCCCTGCCACTAACGTGGCAGGACTAGGAAGTTAGTAGGGGACATATGGGTTAGTAACTGAGGGGAGGATAAAGTTATTCATTTACAAACGCAGTCAGTCGCGGGTTTGATGCGAGATATTTGTCTAGGCGGAATTTAAATGAATCAACGGTGCTGCAGTCTATACGGTGCTGCAGGTAAGTATAGGCTTCTAATTGCATATACTAATTACTATAAAACATTAGGGTAATTATGCAATATTTTGTTATTGTGAAATCTATTATATATTGCTAAATTGAAAGGGTAATATATTTACCATACGAAAACAATTGCATACTCCGGTGTGGCAGCATCTGAGATAGTTGCCAAATTCGCGAGTTTTCACAATTCGTAAAGTGGGGTAATTTCGGAAATTTTTCGAGTTTGTTTTTTACAATTTCTCATGACTGTAAACACATTGTAGAGATTTAACTAGGTCAAGTGATGTGTAGTGATAATGCGCCGTGCGCCGTAATCCAGGAAGCCTCCTAAAATTATCCCCCATAATATCCTTATCCTTATCCTATCCGAAATCACCCCAGTTTACGGTAATTTGCGAAAAAAATAGGGTGCAAATAGGCTACTTGTTCTCGGATGTTATGAAATAGGCCTATCTTGTGACAATCCAATATTATATCTTAGTCCTTCTACACAGTGGCGTAGCTAAGGGGGGGGGGGGGGGGGGCGGGGGGGGGCTGTTTGAAATCGCCCCCCGGGCCCCCAAGAGAAGGGGGCCCCCAAAGGGATCTGAAAATAATATTAATTATACTAATAGTATATACTGTATATATAAGTAATATTAATAATGAGTAAAATAAACACCATGTGTGTTTTCTGATTTAACCTCTTTCTTTTCTTCTATCCTGCGACGTCATGGGTATTTAAAATTAGAAAAATAACGATCACTCCATCAGTATTGATTTGGCGGTGCAAGGGGAAACATCGTCGCTCTCGCTCCTACCCGCCACTTGCCTAGGACGCACTGCCTATAGGTAGGCCTAATGATTATACTTTATATACATTACAAAATAGCACTATTGAGTTTGACAGTTGGTTAATATACTGTGTTTTTCGTAAGCATGTGTAAAGGAATAATAAGATATAGCCTAATTTGACAACAAGAAACATGGTGATTGTTAGTAAGTTGAGTGTATAATCGAAGATTAGGCCTACATACAACTATGTATAAATATATGAACCAAAAATTTCGGTAATATTTTCTTTTTCGTGAACTGTAATGGTCAAATCGATAGCTATATTTCATAGATAACCTATGTACTTAACCTTGTGAGAAAGTTGAGTGGTATCGAAGATATTTGTAGAGTAGGCTAAACTTCTAAAGTGCTAAATATTTAGGCCTTGAAATTTGTAGGACTGTTTTGGTCTCATATTTTGTTCTCGAACTGTAGGGGGCCTAACATTATACATAGCCTATACAATGTTTATGGTCTTACTAAACCTTAGCTTTATCGTGAAAAAGATGCATAGTCGTTTAATATTAGTCAATTAAGTATGGGTGCAATACATCAGCTAAAATAGAGCATAGAGAGGCAACATTAATGGTGTAGAGTGTAGGCTACCTTGGTTAGGCTATGAACACTATGACTCATTCTTTCAAATTTAGACTCTGGATCACTTTTATTTATGCTGCCATACGCCTTCCATATAGGCTATAGGCTATGGTGGCTGTACATATCAAGCCCAGGAACTGTGAAATAAGAAGGAACACAGTTGTGAGCATTGAATACTATTTTGTAGGTTAATCTAGCCCTTTGGCTGGTTCAGGGTCAGGTGCAAACGTTGGTAAGCTTTCTAACAAGTTACTGGGGTTCTCAAGAAGAGGCCCCCAGTATTGAGATTTGAGGTAATGCATAGCTTGATTAGGCCTACCAATGACGCCTATTTTAACTCCCTAACGCCAGTGGTGGGGTTGAAATAATATTTTAATGTTATCACGTTTCATGTACATTATTATTTTTTATTATTTTATTAGTATTATATTTTATATTCTTATTTCAGACATGCCTAATGAACGACAAAGAGACAGAGTTCATCAAAGTGGTATATGTTTTACAGTATTGTACCATCCATTGTACATGTATTCCTAATCCATTAGATAACGGTGATATAATAATTAATTGTATATTAAATTATTACCAGTACCCCACTATTGAGTCATGGATATCGTCAAAATGCACCTAGGTAGCATTATTATTCTAAAAATTTCTCGGGGGGGCTTACAGCGCCCCTCCGAACCCCCCAGCTGATTAGGCTCGCTTCGCTCGCCACCCCCACCCCCAAACCATGGAGGGGGCCCCTCCAGGCACCAAGCCCCCTGGGCCTCCAAATCTCTAGCTACGCCCCTGCTTCTACACTCCTTTAATTTGGTCTATTTGTTAGTGTTCTTCCAACAAGTACAGTATAGGCATTTGTCAACGAGGACGCTGGAACTGTCGAGGTTGTGGGCGGAGGAGGAGGAGGATTTACCCATCTAAAAATAGAGAGACCGACCGCGGCAAAAAATGTAGTCGGACATATATACAGTATGAATCGAAATGTTTAAAGTAGGTTGATACATAAGGTGGTAGGTTACTTTCTAATATAGCTTATTCGTTGGAGAACACACAGTGAATCACCTTTGGGTAGTATGATGTACGGGGTGGTATATGGAATTTATGGATAGAATCAAGAGTTACCTAACATACTGCACTTGATAATATATCTAACCTACAATCATACCACCATGAGTTACTCATTCAGTTACATTTTGACCGTTGCCAAATAACGTAGGGTACTAGGGTACTAGGCCTACACACTTTCATCTCTGGGTTAAGAGCTTTGTTCTTCTGTCTCCTTCATAGTTTAAATGGTGTACTTCGATTAACTCGCTATAGGCCTATTAATCCAATTAATCTTTCTAACATGAACATTCCTTGGCAGGGGGTGGCGGATTTGTTATTCAATCATCTTCATCGTCCTCTAAAAGTAACTTTTAAGCGCTAACAGTCCCAAGGGGAGCTTTTAGTTTTCGCTGGGTTTAAAAGCTACTTTTAGCCGCTAAAAGTTTTTTGCCCAACTTTTAAGTTTTAAAAGTTGGCACCATCTTTAAAAGCTACTTTTAGGCCTAAATTTAAAATTTAAAAATAATTTAAAAATTTCCCTAAAAGTAATTTTAACTAAAAGAAAATCCTTAAAAGTTATTCATAAAACATTTAAAAGCAGCTTTTAGTGGAAGCGTTAAGAAAGCTGCCACAACCGCTATTTCGCTACATCTAGCAAGATTACAATTGATGAATAACGTTTAATAGGTAAGTATAGGCTTCTAATTGCATATACTAATTACTATAAAACATTAGGGTAATTATGCAATATTTTGTTATTGTGAAATCAATTATATATTGCTAAATTGAAAGGGTAATAATTATATTTACCATACCAAAACAATTGCGTACTCTGGTGTGGCAGCATCTGAGATAGTTGCCAAATTCGCGAGTTTACACAATTCGTAAAGTGGGGTAATTTCGGAAATGTTCAGAGTTTGTTTTTTACAATTTCTCCTGACTGTAAACACATTGTAGAGATTTAACTAGGTCAAGTGATGTGTAGTGATAATGCGCCGTGCGCCGTAATCCAGGAAGCCTCCTAAAATTATCCCCCATAATATCCTTATCCTAAACGATGTCCGAAGTATTCTTGAAAAGTGGAAAACTTCGGACTTGTATGGTAAAAGCGTTTCCATTGTATAATGACAATGGCTAATTACTTATTATCGCCAAAGTCCGAAGTTATGACCGCAGTCCGAAAGCACCCCAGTTTACAGTAATTTGCGAAAAAATAGGGTGCAAATAGGCTACTTAAATTGTTCTCGGATGTTATGAAATAGGCCTATCTTGTGACAATCGAAAGTAAAAGTAAAACTAGAGAAGCTGTTGAACAAGCCATGTCAAGTAATTATATTGAGGACTTAAGCTTTGAAAATGCCAGAACAATTGTTATGACAAGGTCAAGAATGATAGAAGTAAAAGAAAACTTCAAAAACAAATATGAACCTAACCTAGTTGTGCGATATTTGTCAAAATGAAAATGAAAATCAAATGCACCTGTTCAACTGTGAATCATACGAAGACCTATACAAAGATCTGAGAGGCAGGGACAACTTGAGGGAAATATTTGAACAAAATGAATTAAAAAGGGTAGCAGAGATTATAAGAACAGTTCTAAAAAGGAGGGAGACTATCGTTAATTTGAGAAAAGAAATATATAAGTAAAATGCCCCAGAACGAGAAGCCCAACACAGAAGCCATGAACGAACACCACACAGAAACACCAAAGGAAAGGTCCACAGAACGAAAGGACCAGCTGACCGAGCCCGCCATTCCAGACAGGCCCAAGCCCGCAGGGCTAAACAGCTCCAGGACACACCCATTTACCTTTTCTAAAACTGACCATTTTCCACACCTCACGTACACTAACCCCCTTGTGTCCTACACTCCTAACTACAAAGATGATGAACAGGAATATACATTCATATTAAAAACACCCATGCCTGTCCCGACGTTGAGCCAATGCCAACACATCAGACAGCCATAATTATATCTATGTATGTTCTTGCATCCGAGAAGTAGATGTTATATATCTTAGAAGTTAAAACACCCACGCTGTCCCTAGACCTCGTATATCATTTTCCATGACGAGTATAGATATATGTAACCCGTGCCCAGTCGCCCCTTGCATTGTTCCTCTAGTAACTAAGTCTATAATATTAACTGCCACCAGCATTGATACGACATAGCGGCACTGTCCTTGCTACAAAGATGATGAATAAGAATATACATTCATATTAAAAACATGCCCTGTCCCGACGTTGAGCCAATGCCAACACATCAGACAGCCATAAATATATCTATGTATGTTCTTACATCCGAGAAGTAGATGTTATATATCTTAGAAGTTCAAACACCCACGCTTGTCCCTAGACCTCGTATATCATTTTCCATGACGAGTATAGATATATGTAACCCGTGCTCAGTCGCCCCTTGCATTGCTCCTCTAGTAACTAAGTATTAATATTAACATTCCCTAACATCTTGTCTTGCCAGACTAAGCTTCTGAAGACCCATCGCCCCATAAATCTATGTATGCAATCCTTAGGTTAAGTATTTTTCTCCGCCATTGTGTTCACCTTTTTCCATTTACTTTCCACAATTGTCATACGTCTTCCCCTTGCCTCCTTCGTATCCACAGCCCACACTACGCCAATTTATTTCGTGTCTTACACCTCTTACCCCAACCAGAGATTGTATAAGATAACCTGGTTACCAGTATCTGTCATAAGTACCCCGAAACAATAACTAAGTACCCCTACGAACTGCCGCTGTGGGTGGTATTTTATATTTAATAGAAAACGCAGTTCCCAGGGCCAACTAATAGTATCCATAACCCTCTGACTGATCACATAACTCTATCTTTTCCAGACTCATATACCACCCCATAGTTGCATTCCCCGGTAGCATTTGGCTAACGTATTCTACTGCCTTTTCAAACTTCCATATCAATTGTAGCCTAATGCCACCCCCCACGCCCAGGGACCTTAGGGGCAAAATTTCCCTGTAGCCCTTGAACTCCCCCCCCCCCTCTCATTAAGACACCCGGGCTTCTCGACTCTTGTCCGACCTAGCCTCTCTCTCATACCTCTTGAAGATCCTTGAATTGTCCGTTACTAACGCTCTCCAGCCTTTTATATATATACTCCTATCCAGCCTACCTTCACTTAGTAGGCCAGAACAACATTAGAACTTTACTAGCCCCTTGCATGCCATCTATTCTCTTACAACACATTCACAACCCTGCACCCAATGGTCGTCGGTGCGAGGCTAGCCGCCCCGCCAGTAACTAACTTCTATTGCCATACTTCCAGATAAATGTGGCAGAGTTAGCAACCCAGTCTCCACCATATCCAGCAAACCCTACAATTAACAACCAGCCGAGTAAAACCAGCTAGCTAAGGCACCTTCGGTGTTGGTATTAAAGACACTCCCATCTGTCTCATACACAGAGGGTTATTACAAACACTGGTGATATGGCAAGCCCCTAGCCACAGCCGCCGGACGACTATATCAGAGAGAGGGCGCCCAGCTCCCCCTTTTTGCCCACCCGAGGAGGGAGACCCCCACCCCCGCGGAGGTATACCTGGCCCCTGTTTTGACTTTCGAGTCATTGCCAGGTAGCACAGGAATTCTTCCTATCGATGAACTAACCATGAATGACTAACACCTTTACTAACCTCTATTAACTCACAATAAACCATTTACCTTTCTTGCATGCTCTGATCACTAAATTAGCACCTCAGCTATACCATAGAATGAAGATTGAACAATCTAGAGAGACGCTCCTATCACAGCTGTCCCCATCCTCCTCGCAAAGTAGATCCAGTCTCTCTCCCCTAAATACGTCCAGTATAGCCAAAATAGTACCTCTTACTAAGGCTCAGTTATATGAAAATATAAAGGCTTCCTATCGCCCTGTGCCACAACAGTAAATACCATCTTACCTAGTCCCCATATCTATTGAGAGCTCAATTAAGTCCATAAGACTCGAGATCCCTACTGTCTACAGGGTCCAGAACCGAGCCTATAAATCTAACTCCCGCCCCCAGTCAAATCAGTTGAAAGCTAGACACCAACCAGGGGTCACTACCCTGCAGTTAATTTCTAGCTCTGCCCTTGTGTTGTTCCGGAGTGAGATCCCAGAACCGGCAGACTCCGTGGCAGATTTGGATAGAAGGACCTGCCCACGTATTGAAGAACTTCACACATATGGCCCCCCTGGACGGCCGCGGAACCAGTCGTTAGCCCCCAACATCATGGACGCAAGATAACCAGGACCAGACCCATCAGATACTACCCAAGATTCCCTTTAGCAGTACTACATATTACTGTGCTGTTTTAGATTCACTAATTAATATTTCTACGAAGTGGCTAAGACCTTGCCCAGTGTAATTCATACTTAACCATTCCATTTGGGACGTACTAAGCGATCAGTGCTCTTTAATTAACAGGCGACCTTGACTCTCGTAATTACCTTATTCAGATATTAAAACTCTAGTGATATCTAACGTTCGCCCACTGATTTGCGTTCTATGTATTTCTGAGACAAGGATATAAAACTTAGATCAGTACCCCCTGAGGTTACTAGAATTCCCGTGCTCTAAAAATGCGTGTCTAATCTAGTCTGTGAACTACTACTTGTGCACCAGAGCTACCAGTAATAAATCTAACAGTGAATATGAATCTATAAGTAACATTGATGGTCTTCGGTATATAAACCTGTGAAATCAAAGCCAGTGATCAGAAGATTAATACCTGAACGTTGGAAGTGGGAGACTAGGCTCCATCCAGATCCACTTATGCTAGTGTTGTTCAATTCTATTATATTGTCTTACACAAGTATTCTGCAGTGGTATATCAATAAACGTGATCATGTAACTTGCTACCATGTGTTTCTTTGTGTTCTCTATTCCTCATATCTTGTATTGTGCATGCAGCCTTATATACCCAGTCAATTTAGAACTCACATTACCCAAGTTAAACCTGTAGAAAAACAGGGCATAACAATAAGTAATATGAAAATGTTTAACAAATACAAATAACAATAAGGAAACAGCCATCGTTCATAGACCCAACTCCTGGATGGGAGAGTGCGCCAAAAACAACAACAACAACAACTACAACAACAACAACAACAACAACAACTACAATCTAATATTATATTATTATGTTCTCTCCACCAACCAACTTTACTCCTAAACTCGATTAATGAAATTAACAAACACATGTGGCAGTCCGGGGATTCGAACCTAGGATGCTCACATCGTAAATCAACACACTTATGCATTGCACCACGAAGACAGTTAAAGAAAGGTGGACAAGCCTACGATTTATTATGCAGTTTCGAATCCTGCATATCAATCTAAGCTTGTACACACTTTCCAACTGCGCTATCATAGGCTATGCATAGGTGAAAGGAAATAGTAATTAATGGGGCACTTAACCCTAGGGAAGGCCTCTCTATAAACTACTACTGAACCTGAATGAATTATTATGTTCTCTCCACCAACCAACTTTACTCCTAAACTCGATTAATGAAATTAACAAACACATGTGGCAGTCCGGGGATTCGAACCTAGGATGCTCACATCGTAAATCAACACACTTATGCATTGCACCACGAAGACAGTTAAAGAAAGGTGGACAAGCCTACACTCCTTTAATTTGGTCTATTTGTTAGTGTTCTTCCAACAATTACAGTATAGGCGTTTGTCAACGAGGACGCTGGAACTATAGAGGGTGTGGGCGGAGGAGGGGATTTACCCAAGGTTAAGAAATTTAAGAACATAAGAAAACCATATTTTTATCTCTTAACCTTGGATTTACCCATCTAAAAATAGAGAGACCGACCGCGGCAAAAAATGTAGTCGGACATAATATTATATACAGTATGAATCGAAATGTTTAAAGTAGGTTGATATATATGGTAGTAGGTTACTTTCTAATAACCGTCCTGGTGGTGTAATGGTTAAGGTGGCAAAAATATGTGAGTGATAACCCGGGTTCGAATCCCGGTGGATCATATATACTTTAATTAATTTCATTGGGGGTGTGGTGGTGAGATTAATCAAAAATAATATAGCTTATTCGTTGGAGAACACAGAGTGGATCACCTTTGAGTAGTATGATGTGCGGGGTGGTATATGGATAGAATCAAGAGTTACCTAAGATACTGCATTTGATAATATAGATAACCTACAATCATGAGTACAGTTACATTTTGTGTATTTTCAGCTCATGAGGCTGCCATTCTTTAATAAACCGTTTATTATTATTATTATTATTATTATTATTATGACCGTTGCCAAATAATGTAGGGTAATACACACTTTCATCTCGGGGTTAGGAGCTTTGTTCCTCTAAGTTTCATTCATGGTTTATATGGTATCTTTTTATTAACTCAGAGTCGCTATAGGCCTATTAATCCAATTGGTCTTTTTAACATGAAAATTCCTTGGCAGGGGGTGGCGGATTTGTTATTCAACCATCTTCATCGTCCTCTAAAAGTAACTTTTAAGCGCTAAAAGTCCCTAGGAGGGCTTTTAGTTTTCGCCGGGTTTAAAAGCTACTTTTAGCTGCTAAAAGTTTTTTTTACCCAACTTTTATCTTTTAAAAGTGGCCGCCATCTTTAAAAGCTACTTTTAAGCCTAAAAGTGTTTTATAAATACCGCTCCAGGTGTGTTGAGGTGGCGACAGTGGCTGTTTGTTTGGTCTATTAATTCATGTATTCATATATATTTTAAGTTTCCTTCCTAGACTTCCATGAAGGTTAGAAAAACAACCCCTAGACACCCCCCCCCCCACCCCCCCTTCAAGATAGATTTATACATTTTTCGGTAGAAAAATGTCCGGGCCAAAGGCCGACCCCTCCTAAAATTAAAGGCTCGCTATCGCTCACCAGGAAAAAATCGACACCTAAATAGCACGAAGGGTCCTAATATTGACAAAGAAATGGGGTGAAAGATCATAAAATCTCCAAACTAATGGAACCAACGTCTTAAAATCTGAAAACCAGTGGGGCTAAACATTAGGGTGAAGAATAATGATAATAAATTATAGTAAAATAAGATAATTACCATAAATATTAATAATAGATAACACATTAACCAAGTAAATCAGAAATAATAAAAAATACTTATAATACTTAAGGAACTGTTTTGATAGCGTAATGCATAAATGCGCGGAATTTCGGTGTGAGTATCCTAGGTGCGAGTCCTTGGAGTGCCACATGTATTTGTTGATTTCATTAATTGAGTTTAGAAGTAATATTACGAGCCGTGACATATTCAGTAAAGCGTCAGCTGCTGATCAAAGTGCCGGGAGGTCAAACCCGCTCTGTCAAAATGTTATTGGTAGATGTCAAGCCCGGGCAATTCATGACAAATGCCTCATGTCCATGGCCACCCCTTCACGGGAATTATATATATATATATATATATATATATATATATCTATCTATCTATCTATTGCCTGACGCCGTGATCCCCGAAGGGGTGGCCACGAACGAACCGCCCCCATGCACCTCTGTCCCCAGTCAGTCGACGCCCCTCCCCCCAACCAGCACCGCCTTCGTTCATGTAGTTCCTCACTCCATCCTTCCACCTCATATTCGGTCTACCTCTCCCCCTCTGTCCCTCCACCTCGCTCTCGTACACCCTCTTAGTCATTCTCTCGCTTTTCATACGTTCCATATGGCCGAACCATCTCAAGTTGTTCCTTTTCACACTTTCCAGCACATCTACCTCCACACCACACCTCCTTCTTACTTCCTCATTAGTCTGTCTATCCCTCCATGTAACTCCGCACGCACTCCTTAAGTAATTCATTTCCACTGCTCTCACTCTTGGTCTGAGTCTCTCAACCAACGTCCATGCTTCGCTTCCGTAAGTCAGTGTCGGGATTACCACACTGTCATGCAAGGACTTCTTCACTTCCATACTGACCACCCTATTTCTTGTTACTGCTTTTAGTGTTCCTACAACCCTCTTCCCCTGTTGTACCCTCTCCCGCACCTCTTCATCCATAGTCCCATCTTTACTCAACACACTGCCCAGATACTTAAAAGAGTTGACGATCTCCATAGCCTGACCGTTCAGCTTCACCTCACACTCTGTGACTTCACCCCTTTCGAAGACCATAACCTTGCTCTTCCCCGTATTTACCTTCAAATTCCGTTTTTCGCACACTGTTCCAAACTCATTTACCAGACCCTGCAACTCCCATTCATTATCACTCATCAGAACTGTATCATCCGCAAACAGCAGTATAGGTAGCTTCCACTCAATTCCCTCCCTTTTCAGCGATACACCAACATCCACTGCTCTTGATAGTATTTCTTTCATAACTCCATCCATATATACAGTAAACAACCACGGGGACATCACACACCCCTGTTTCAAACCAACATTCAGGTCAAAGAACTCGCTCTGCTCACTCTCCACACGTATATATATATATATATATATATATATATATATATTGTTTTTTCGTTTTTTGTTTTTTTTCTTTAATACATACGAGGTTGAAAGAAATGGCAATTTCTGCGTTGGAAATTTTATTATTCAAAGTTTCCAGGTCTCTGATGAGTTTTCGCTGGGTGGCAGGAAGTAGATGAATGAGATTAGCAAAATTCATGGTGGTACAGGGTTACATTATGAATTTTGCTAATCTCATTCATCTACTTCCTGCCACCACCCCGCGAAAACTCATCAGAGACCTGGAAACTTTGAATAATAAAATTTCCAACGCAGAAATTGCCATTTCTTTCAACCTCGTATGTATTAAAGAAAATGTATTACCTGGCTTTACTAACATATATATATATATATATATATATATATATATATATGTATGTATGTATTTGGACCCGGGTTCGAATCCTGATATGTCAATGGGAAGATATTATTGGGATGCAATTTGTGCTGTACCTAGTATCAGTTTATTACCACAAAGCCCACCGAAACGCCTAAAAAATACCCTCATTGTTACCTGAATAAATGGCACTGTATGAATATTTCCATATTCAAAATATGCTATAGGGGGGCAATGCATAGTGAGTTAATTGCTTAATAGGTGGCGTTCTGAGAGTGAGCGTCCGACTCTGGGAGGTGAGACGGTGAAGCACGAGGGCGAAGCGGCTTCAGAGATGGGGCTGCTTCGAGCCGTGAGTGGGTACTTCGCGTGTCTCACTCCCTTGATTGGAACGAGACCTCACCTGCTTCACCGTGTTCAGCGGTAGAATATATACTGTATATATATTTTTTTTTCTATGTTGATTAGGGAAACAAAAGGCAGAACTGCCCGCAACGAGTGCCTCCCCCAGTTGAAAGAGTGACAGGAGCAAAATGCCTGGACACACGGAATTTGAAGCAATTTAAGTCATAGGATGAGGGAAAGACTGATTCTGGGAGAGAGTTCCAGAACTCAGCTGTTGAATAGAAGGTTTGAGAGTATCGTTTCACTCTTGGATTAGAGAGTTGCACAGAGTAGGGATGGAATTGTGTTACAAGACGGGTGCTACGTACTCCATGTGGAGGAGGTGGTATACACTGAGAGACACCTGAGGAACATTGATTATTGCAATAGCCGTAGAATAGCGAGAGAGATGCAACATATCTGCGAAGAGAGAGAGATTGCATAGAGTTGGTGAGTGGGCGGGAGTTAATGATACGAACGGCTTTCCTTTCTACTTTGTCTCAGACCTAAAGGAGGTGTATGTTGCTTCGAAAAATCTGAAATTGCCCTGGAGGAGGTTACTAGTTTCAATTGTCCCTATTTTGATTATTCTATATACAAATTAATTTCTGCTGGTAAATTTAAATACATACAGTATGTTGCATCTACCGTTCCCCAAATACTCTTCCAGAGCAAAGTCTTTTTGATTCTCTGTCCTCACAACTCAGTGTCCTCAACTTAAATGCTTCTTCTGAAATCACTGTGTTGGGTGATTTTAATGTCCATAATGTTGAATGGCTCACTCATTCAGCTAGGACTGATGATGCTGGTCTTGAATGTGAGCTATTTACAGACTCATTTAATCTCACTCAACTAGTCAACCAACCCACCCGTGTACCAGATAATCCTGATCATAATTCCCACCTACTGGACTTATTTTTAACATCCAATTCAGAAAATTATGATGTTACAGTGAGGTCCCCGCTTGGATCTTCTGATCACTGTCTGATACAGGCCACCTGTCTATCATCTACCACACCTTCCCACTCTGAACCTGTTTTGGTGACTAAATGGCATTACGATAGGGCAGACTGGGAGGGTCTTCAAGATTTCTTTATTGATATTCCCTGGACCTCTTATTTTTCTAATGATGCACACTCCACCTTTAGCCACATACAAGATTTTATAAAAATTGGAATGGAAACTTTTATTACTCATCAAAAGTACAGTAAAAAATCTAATTCACCTAAATGGTTTGACCATAATTGTGCTAGAGTAACTGAACAAAAAGCAATAGCCTACAATGCATACACAAGATCAAAAACACATGAAGCCTTTAATTACTTTAGAAACATTAGAAATCATGCCAAAATTGTATTAAAGCTAACTAAATCAAACTTTCTCCACAAGCAGGCAAATAAACTTCTAAATAATCCAAATGATAACAAAATATGTTGGTCTACTCTTAACTCATTCAAATCCAACTTCACTACTGTTTCATCCATTCCACCATTAAAATCTCCGACTGGCAATCTTGTAAGTGACCCACGAGGTAAAGCTAACCTTCTTGCCGATATTTTCTCCACCAACTCAACCTTAGATGAAATAAATCAAGTTGTCCCTGTACTTAATTTTCATTCGCCTGAAATTCCCTCATTTAAGATCCACACCAGACATGTCAAAACTATTTTGCAGAATCTCTCAGTAGATAAAGCTCCTGGTCCAGATGAAATTCCTCCAATAGTACTTAAGAATTGCTCCTTGGTGCTCGCTCCTGTATTGGCAAAATTATTCCGTCTGTGTACTCATACCTCATGCTTCCCAGTATCCTGGAAAGAAGCAAACATCCATCCAGTTCCTAAACAAGGTGCCTCTTCAGATCCATCAAACTACTGACCAATAGCTATAACTTCCACTCTTGGTAAAGTCTTTGAAATTATATTAAATAATCATATAATTAAGCATCTTGAGAATAATAAATTAATCAGTGATAGGCAATATGGTTTTAGACGATGTCGATCACCTGCAGACATTCTTTGCCTTCTTACACATCAAATCAACCAAGTTACAGACCAACATGGTGAAACACCTACAATAGCACTGGATATATCAAAGGCATTTGATAGAGTCTGGCATCAATCCTTATTGTCGAAGATGTCACACTACGGCCTTGCATCATTAGTTCCACTAATTTCTTCTTATCTTCATAACAGAAAAATATGTGTAATGGTAGATGGCCTTTATTCTCAATTTCACTCAATAAATGCTGGTGTTCCCCAGGGATCAGTTTTGGCCCCAACTCTGTTCCTCATTCATATCAATTATCTCATATCTACCACTCATAATCCAATACATTCCTACGCAGATAACTCAACACTCCACAGTTCTTTCACATTTACCAATTCTTTCACCCAACCCGATCTTGTAAATTCAAAAATAAACACTGCAATTTCTCTGAACCAGGATCTTTCTAGAATTAATGAATAGGGACAAAATAATCTAGTTTCCTTTAATGCACAGAAAACCAAGTATATTCAATGTTCTAACCGACAGAATCTCACTGACTCCCATATATTTTTTAATGATGTAAATATTCCCACTTCCCCTAGTACTGACATTCTCGGTGTAACATTAACTACTAACCTGAGCTGGACACATTATGTTAGAAGCATTGCTATGAATGCCTCTAAAAAACTGGGACTCCTGTACAGAGTTCGAGAATTCTTCACTGACGAGCAGTTGGCCGTAATATATAAAAGTCATGTGCGTTCTCGGATGGATTACTGTTCACCTCTGTAGAGTGGTTGCATTGAGGCAGTTGGACAAAATTCAAAATAAAGCTATTAGATTAATCAATAACCCTGCAATCACACAGGACCTTCCTACATTATCCATACGAAGAAACTTTGCATCCCTTGCATTATTCTACAGATATTTTCACAGCAATTGTTCTGAGGAACTTGCTTCAATTGTGCCGCCTCTCCACATCTTTCCCCGTAGAACTAGGGCAGCTGAGAGCGCACATGAATTTACACTTTCTCCTCCACAATGCAGAACTTCTGCTTATCAAAATTCATTTATCCCCAGAACTACTACCCTGGAATTCACTTCCCTCGAGTTGCTTTCCACAAACTTACAATCTACAACAGTTTAAATCCAGTTGTTACAAACATTTTATGAATGGAGGATGCCTTTAGGCACATGGACCTTTTTTATTTACCTGTGTTTTTCCTTCCTCCGTTCATTGTCTCTTTAAAAAAAAAAGAAAAAAAAAAAGGAGAGCGGTGTGAGAGGATCCTCCCCACACATGCGAACAATACTCGATACATGGACGTACTGTGCCCTTGTACAGAGCAAGAAGCTGTGCAGGGGTAAAGAACCCCCGGAGGCATTGAGCACACCCAGTTTCTGGGAGGCTGTTATAGCAAGGGTGGTAATATAATTATGGTCTTTCCAAGTGAGATCAGGAGAAAAAGAGATTCCTAGAATACTGTATAATTATACTGTATATACAGTATATATATATATATACTGTATATATATATTTTATTTATTTATTTTTGTTTTCTATGTGAATGAGGGAGACAAAAGGCAGAACTGCCTGCAGCGTGTGCCTCCCCTAGAGTTGAAAGAGTGACAGGGCCAAAATCAAGGGACGTTCGAGCCAAAAATGCCTAGACACACGGATTTTGAAGCAATTTAAGTCATAGGAAGAGGGAAAGACTGATTCTGGGAGAGAGTTCCAGAGCTCAGTAGTTGAATAGAAGAAAGTCTGAGAATTGCGTTTCACTCTTGGGTTGGAGAGTTGCACAGATTATGGGTGAGATTGTGTTGCAAAACGGGTGCTACGTACCCTACGTAGAGAAGGTGGTATACACTGGGAAAGCTCCGAAGAACACTGATTATTGTAGTAGCGATAGAATAGCGAGAGAGATGCAACATTGCGGCGAAGAGAGATAGGTTGCAGAGAGTTAGTGAGTGGACGGGAGTAATGATACGAAAGGCTTTTCTTTCTACTTTGTCTAGGGGTGCGGTGTATATATATATATATATATACTGTATATATATATATATATATATATATATATATATATATATATATATATATATATATATATATATATATATATATATATATATATATTAAAAACAAATAATACAAATAAATAACTAAGTATATGTGCCAACAGTTAAAAGTTGGGTCGCCATAAAATAAGGAGTTGCTGGAACTCCTGTTGAACTGTTTTGGTGGTGTAATGATTTAGGTGCTTATGTTCTGGGTGTGGTGTCCTGAGTTCGAATCCCGGGAGGACCATACGCTTTCATTAGTTTATTCAAGTACATTGGGGTTTGTAATTTATGATTAATGTTAAGAACGGGGTGTTACTTATTTGCCTGGCTTCCCCCACTGTTTGTACACTGAGAGTAATCTAGCTAGCTCTCACAAACACTTCCTTCACTTATTCATCTCACTACACTTACTTCCAACACACTTGAAATACCTCTAACGTACCATAATGTTGGCTCTCTGTCGCTCATTCAACCTTGGAAGAGACACTTGTTACAGGTAGCTTTGTCATAAAAATTATGTCTCCCTCATGCACATAGGACAAAATAATATATCTGTGTAGTGCACCTGGAAGTGTGGTGGGCGGGTTTGTGGTTTCGGCTCCGCTGCATGTCTTCCTGCCGAGATTGGAACCTCTCCGGGTGGTCGGGGGCCGGGGGAGTGCTGGAGGGACCTTGGTGACCCTGGTCTCTGGGTCTTCTCCTGGATGACCTAGATGTGTGTTAATTTGTATTTTGTTTTTGTGTGTTCATTGTTTTTTGTTGTGTTTTGTGTTGTCCCTATTCTGGCTCTGTCTTGATTAAGCCACCCCCCCCCCTAAACAAAAATAAAGAGAAGAAAATAAAAAAGGAAAAGTGGGGATTGGGCCTGAGTATATAGATAGATAGATAGACTAAAGGGAACTCATTCATTTCTCCCGTATGTCATATCACGAGTACAGTTGGCCGCATAAGTTCTGTTCCTCTCCGCGTTGTTGTGCATGGAAATATAATGCGCATGATTGTATTACGAGCGTAGTTTGTTATGCAGTGGTTAACTCAGCTGATTAACCAACTGATAATTAAAAGAAACCAAACTCTCGATGCATTCATACTATTTGACTTTCATACATATAGGATCACAACGAGGAACAGGACTTATGTGGGCAACTGTACGTTTAAGGGAAGATGGGTCGTGTTTCTGGTCCCCCTTTCTCCCTCGTGTAAAGCCCCATTTGGTTTGAGATTGTACGACTTTCGGCCCATTAGTTTGGCGATTTTAACACCTTTCGCCCCATTTCGTTGTCAAATTTAAGATATGTTGTGTCATTTAGTTGTTGATTGTTTTCCTGGCGAGCGATAGCGAGCCTGATATTCTAAGTGGAACCGGCCGTTGGCCGGGAAATTTTTCTACCGAAAAATGTAAAAATTTATCTTGAAGGGGGGTCTAGGTAGTGTTTTTCTAAGCTTGATGGAGGCCTAACTAGGAAACTAAGAAATAAAGGAATAAATATATAAATAGACAAAAAAACAGCCCATCTCCCCTTAATTCCGAAGGTTATTCTATAGGACCGTCCAAGAGGTACTAGCGCCAGTCAGTAGAGAGGTTGTGGTACCCCAAGCTGCTGGTGACACGGTATCTATTCTAATACAGTTTAACCCTTTGAGTACCAGCGACGTGTGTTATATTGTATTCTAGCTCATATTTAGGCGATATTATGTAGCTTAGGAAGGATCTGTGGTAGTTCAAAAGGTTGCTCGAGATAGATGGAAGCCTTATTATTGCTAGAGGTCCTTCCTAAGCTGAATAACATCATCTTATAGTTGCCAGAATATGATGAAAACATGTCACTGGTATTGAACGGGTTAATAGAGTTTATTGCCATCAACATACAAAGGATACATATAATATATACATAGTTCTTAAATTGGCATGCCTTTTTTTCTCTCCTTTTCTCTCTTGCTCTGGCTTTTATCCATTCGGCCCCATTCAGCCTACTGTTTTAAGACGTTTATCCTCATCCAGGTGTCGATTCTTTCCTGGCGAGCGGTAGCGAGCCAGTATATTATTCAAAACAAATTTGACAGCAGATTAAATTTGTACATTTTTCGATAGAAAAATTTCTCTGGCGAAACCGGATTTCTCCATATAATGCTGGCTCGCTGTCGCTCGCCAGGGAGATATCGACACCTGGATGGGGATAAACGTCTTAAAACAGTAGGCTGAAAGGAGCCGAATGGATACAAGCCAGAGAAAGAGAGAAATTTAAAAGGAGAGAAAAAAGCAGGCCACCCCCTTAACAATTTATTATATGTTTAGTTTCCTCCCTAGACCTCCATCAAGCTTAACCCCTTCCGTACCGGCGAATTTTTCTTAACTATATATTGGCTACTATTAGACGATTGTATTCAGTTTCAAAAGGGCCTCCAACAATTAACAAGCTTCGAACAATCTCACTTAACCCTTTTGGCAACCACAGATCCTCCTTAAACTGCACAAAATCTTCTAAATCTAGCTAGAACAAAATCATAAAGACTTCGCCGGTACAGAAGGGGTTAAAAGAACATCTCCATGCACCCCCTTCAAGATAAAGCTGTAAAAAAAATTGGTAGAAAAATGTCCCGGCCAAAAGCCGGTTCCTCCTAAATACCATGTTCGCTATCACTCACCAGGAAAAAATCGACTCCTAAATAAATAGCACTAAAGATATTAATATTGACAAAGCAATGAGGCTAAAGTTCTTAAAATCGCCAAACTAACGGGGTGAACTTCTATTTATTCCGAGATTTATTCTATAGGACATTACGCAAGGTACATTTCCTCTTTACACCTGTTTCCTAGTTCTTCAATGTTCACATGCTCATTATAAGAGTAAATATGCACATAATTATGCATTAGTATTATTGCTTTTATTTGGTAAACATAATCAATTTTGTCCGAATAGCCCTTTTAAGATGTCGCACCAGTAGCACTTTAACTTACAAACGGCAGGCGTTCTCAATAGATGTTTTTGTGGTGCAATGCGAGCATCCTTTATAGAGCCAGCACATAAACAAAACTTTCAAAACACCCAAGTGGCACTCAAAACAAAGCAATTTGTGATTAGGTGAGATAATTCCCCTCCATTACTTTCTACCACTCCTCCATATGTGTTCCCTCCCTCTTCCCCTCCTTTTCCCCCCTCCTCAATTATCAGATAATTTTCCTCTTATTCCCCCTTTTATTGGGTAATTTTATGCGCGAATTTCCCTCACACGGTCTCTTTAACCCATTGGCTGCAGGAGACGTTCTGGAACGTTCTGGCAATGTTAGGAAATTTTTCAGGCTCTTAACCTAAGAAGTGCGCATGGGGGTAATTAGAAACGTCCGCCTGTGCTGACGTATTTGAGCTGTTTCAATCACTAAAATATTCATTTTACCATAAATAGCATTAATACTTATCCATACGCGCCTATTATAGGTTGATTATAAAGGAATTAACCTGAAACAACAATAAAACGAGTGAAAACAGCGTTTGGATGGTCAAAATCGGAGATCCAGGCCGCGAGTTATATAATATATGGGTGAGGCAACCTGCTTTCCCGCCAATTTCCCCCAAGGCCACTGAGACACAGTCTCTCTCTCTCTCTCTCTTGCACTCGCTTGCTAACAGAGATGACAATGCCCTGCTTGCAACTCGCTAATGTTAGCACGAAAATATACCTCAGAATAAGGGAATAACAGGGAAAATAGGTGATAACTGAAGGAGGGGAGGAAAGTGGGGAAGGAGGGGAGGTAGAGGAGTGATATTTTGCATGGCCCAGGGGCAAAAAAAAAAAAATAAATAAAAAAAAAAAATAAAAATAATAATAATAAATCGATGTTTAAAGTTGATTTTGTTTTCTCTGACTCAGAGTCTTCCCGCAGTCCCCCGGGGGAACTCTTAAGAGTCTTCCTGCAGTTCCTGGGTTAAAGCCTCTTAAAGCCTATGGGGACGAGTGTAAGAGAGCGGGAGGCTCCCATCCGCTCTCCAACACGGCTGCCGGGGCACTGGAGCGCTGCCAAAGGAAAATGTAGCACGACATTGCTCATAATTATCAAATATTTGCAGATGTCTATGGTAGCGCTGCGGGTGAATCCCGCGTGCTTCAAACCTTGTTCTGGCGTCATTTTGAAGCAATAATCGTCTAGTTGTTGGCTGAATACATTTCATGTCATTCAGACACTTGTTTAATCATTCAGGAGTGCCTGAATGAGCCCAAATATAGCAGAAACAGGTGGAAATATGACAACAGAGTAAGTGTTAACACGGGCGAGGCAGCTAGAGATCCTTGCAACACAGAGACTTCTAGTGCAAGGCCTCAGTGCTGCACTGGACCTCGGAGAGAAAGGATATTCGCCGCCCGGTCTCTCGCCTCACGATACGACCGGGCACCAATAATACATCTTTTTCACCCCCAAATTAGTTTCAGGTAGCTGGTGTCTTGACCAAAGCTGTTAGATCTGTTGTGCATCTTCAAATGTGTGGTTCCTGTGCACTCGGGAGATCGCATTCCGCGTATGTTAGTGGAGGTATCCGCTCTACCGATCGTCTCGTAAATGGAATTGCCGACTTGCGAGTTTCGTTCTATAAGGAAGTTGGAGCTTTAGACATCGATATTTAACATAATTAACATGTAAAAAACGGTCGTAGTACATATATAAATACATAAAACCCAATTCAACATACCATTTACCCATCAAAAACGTACATTATTATTGAATTTCTGTTTAATATCGATGTTCACGGCTCCAACTTCCTTATAGCCTGAAACTCGCAAGTGGTCAATTACCTCCTCTTTGCAGCATATCTTATCTGCCCACCAAATTTCTTGAAAATCGGTTCATAACTTTTGCTGGACCCCCATCTCCCTCATGCTTAGCCCCATTAGTTATGAAATTGCAAGACTTTCACCCCATTCGTTAGACTATTTTAAGATCTTTGGCCACATTTCTTTGTCAAAATTAAGACCTTTAGTGCCAGTTAGGTGTCGATTTTGTTCCTGGCGAGTGATAGCAAGCCTGTAATTTAGTAGGACCTCTTTGCGTCATCAGCAAAGTTTGAGATTGTGTTACTCAGTCCTATATCAATATAATTTATATAGACAAGAAACAAAACTGGCCCCAGGACCAATCCCTGAGACACTCCACTATAAACAGGCTCCCAGTCAGATTATACCCCGTTAATTACCCCTCTCTGCCTTCAGATTGTTAACCCATACAGTACCGGTGACGTTCTTTTCATTATGTTCTGGCAACTATTACATGATTATATTCAGCTTAGGAAGGACATCTACCACTAAAAGGCTACAGACTATCTCGATTCATCGTTTCAGCTACCATACATCCTTCCTAAGCTTTATAAAATTGTCTGAATGTAGCCGAAGTCAAATAAAAGAGACGTCCCTGGTACTGTACGGGTTAACCCGCTGTTTATCCATGCAAGGATGTTTCCTTTGATGCCTATCATTTCTAATTTGTTCAACTATTTTTTGTGTAATACTTTACCAAATGCATTTTGGAAGTCCAAATAGATTATATCTAGTGATTTAGTCAAGTCATTATAAATAAATAGGCTGTTATATAATTCAATCAGATTCATCAGGCAAGACTTACTGGACCTAAAGCAGTGTTGGCTAGCTCTGATCAACTTGTTTGATTCTAGATAATCCACTATCATGTCTATTATAAGTGTTGCCATAAGTTTTCCTATTATTGACATCAACTAATTGGTCTGTAATTTCATGCTTTGGCCTTATTACTTTTGTTAATTTTTGGAGTAATATTTGCAGTTTTCCATTCACTTGGTATGTTAAGGACTTAGCTATTTATACTTTCTCGTTTTTCAATATTCTTGTATGGATATCATTTTGTCCCGTGTTTATATTAGTATTTAACCCCTTATGGGCGGGCATAATTGCCCGAAATTATCTTCATTCCCTGCTCATGTTCATGCATAAGCAAGAGGCAGAGCAAAATATATTTATATATCCGTGAAAGTACGATGATGGAGTTTTCCAAGGACGCCGGAATCAATTTCCTTTGACATCTGGCTACCTTGTAATGATATTGCAAACGTAGACTAAAATCGCGAAAATTAGAATTTTTGCTGTTTTTGCCATGGGTAATGCTGCAGTGAGGCCAGAAATGGCTGAGTCATGTGAGTAACTGCCCGACCATCAGTGGCTGCAGCTGGGGGCTGTCAGCATTGCCTACAACGGCTGGCATCACTCCAAGACCACATAATAGGCCCAAAATGGCACCCGTCATAAGATGGACGTTGTACAGAAGGGGTTAAATTATTCAATTTGCATAACACTTCACTTTCACTTATTGATTTTTTTTTTAAATTTCGTGTTGTTATGTATGTCTCCGAGGTAGTGTTATATTCTTACTTAATAAATACGGAACAAAAATACTCTATAAGCAAATTTGCAAAGTTTGTGTCTCCTGTTACTATCTGTCCATCTTTAATTTGCAATCCTATTCCGGTTTTAATTTGTCTATTATTATTATTAACGAAGCGATCAAGGGTGAAGAATGAAAGAGATAATGATTAACATAACCATAGAATTGCTTTGGATTTTTAATATTTACTACAGCCTATTCGCTGTAAGTAGGCGAGAAATCATGACCTCTAGCCTCTGTAACTCAAAAATTACTAGAGTAATCAAGCTAATATTTCTACCATTTGGGAAGAGTCAGTCAAGGAATATATGTGGAAAGTTACAGCCAATTTGCTCTAGCCCTTTTTGAGTTGCAAAGGATAGAGATCATAATTTCTCGCCTATTTACAGCGAATAGGCTATAGTCACATATTACTTCCATTTCACCAGGTACTGGGGCTTTTTTTTATGGGCTGCTTTCCGGAAGGCCTATCGCTTCACCTAGGACATACTTCCGGAAGGCCTATCGCACTTGCCATGTTAATGGATAACTAATTCATGTATATTTAATATGACAGGGAGTCGGCACTTTCTCCAGGCAGCGCCAAGATGAAGAAAGTTAGTCAATTTGACGAGCTGCTGAACCGACTTGGCACCGGACTATGGAATGTGCCGCACTTCATCTTTGCTGGCTATTGTAAGTTAACCCTTTCACTACCGAGGATGTTTGTGGTTATATTTCAACTATATTTAGACGATTTTGTGCAGTTTGAGAAGGATCTGTGGTACCAAAATGGGTTAGGTGAGATAGTACGAAGCCTGTTAATTGCTGGAGGCCCTTTTGAAACTGAATAAAATCGTCTAATAGTATCTAGGATAAAGTAAAAGGACGTCACCGGTACAGAAGGGGTTAAATACTGTACTGTACTTCCCACATTGCATAAAATTACTTAACAATTTCATGACGGGTGATGTCTTTTTCATTTTATTCTGGCTACTACTAGACGATATTTTTCAGTGTAGACCTAGCGATTAAAAGGTTACAAACTGTCTAAATTAATCCTTATAGCTACCACAGATCCTTCCTAAGCTGCAAAAACAAATCGTCTAAAGTAAGCTAGAATAAAATAGAAAAGTTGTCACCCGCGTTGAAAGAGCTATTGATAGCCAGAATATACTATCAAAATGCGTCATAATCTTCAGAGGGTTAATCTTTTCTGCACCCACTAATTTGAATACCTTAACCCCTTCTGTACCGGCGAAGTCGTTCTGATTTTACTCTAGTTATATTTAGACGATTCTGTGTAGTTATAGAAGGATCTATGGTAGTATAAAGGGTTAAATGGCGTACTTCGAAGCCTGGTAATTGCTGGAGGACATTTTTTAACTGAATACAATCATCTTATAGCATCCAGAATAAAGTACTGTACAAAGGACGGCACCGGTACTGAACGGGTTAATCTCTTCTTCAGTTTCAACAATGGCATCAATGCAGGGATACCACACGTTATTCCTAGCACCTGCCATCAACTACACCTGTCAACCCCAACCGGAGCACAGCGTATACCAGATAGCCAAGTGAGTCCCCTTCTGTAGGGAGCCCACCTCGTTTTTTTCTCTTTCTCTCCCTCTCTCTTTGGCTTGTATCCATTCAGCCTACTGTTTTAAGACGCTTACCCACATCCAGGTGTCAATATTTTCCTGGCAAGTGGTAGCGAGCCAGTATATATATATATTTGTTTTGATAGCAAGTTAAATTTGTACATATTTCGATAGAAAAATTTCTCCGGCAAAGCCGGATCTCCGTACAATGCTGGCACGCTATCGTTCGCCAGGATGAAATCAACACCTTGATGGGGATAAACGTCTTAAAACAGTTGGCTGAATGGGGCCGAATGGGTACAAGCCAGGGAAAAAGAGAAAAGGAGAGAAAGATAAAAAAAGCCGGTAACCCCCTTTAAAGGTGGTAGTGCATGGGTTGAGATAAACATGGAATAATAATCGCCAACCTGCACATAATTATCTTGCAAAATGCAATGTCACTAAAATAATTATTTACAATGGTATAAAGGATTTTGTGGATCGTCTACAACAGGGATTCCCAAACTCTTCAGCTCATTGACCCCTTAATGAAGTTTGAAATTATTCATCGACCCCCAAACATTTAAAAATAAGAATAATATAATATGTTGTGAAAAAAGAAACGTATTACATGCATATTATGATACAATAAATATGTGGAATTATAGTAGTACCTTATTATTAGTATTAGTAGAGTTAATATCTTCATTTTGTATTTCCAAGGCAAATGGTGTAAGAATTCATTCAGGCATTTGCATTTTCTCCAGGTCTTCAAAGCGCACTTTAAAGTCTTCAATCAATTTGTCCAGGTGTGCGTATGTTTCCATGTCACCATCTGAAATGCTTTCACTTTCTGCCGACTGTTGTAAGTTCGAAAAATACTAAAAATCTCTGTGCCAATGACGCTTTAAACCAGCCTAGTTTGCCTTGGAAGCCCAGTAGAATTGTCCTGTCCTGAATAATGGTAACATCTTTACCCTGCAGACGTTTCTGTACCTCATTAAACTTTGAATATAGGTCTGCCAAATAGAACAGAGCATTCTTACACCTTTTCAGCTTTTCACATAGAGATGGGTCTACATCTTTTGAAACGTTCCTCACCTAGCCATTCATAGACCCCCTAGCCATTTATCGACCCCCTTTCGACCCCTGGCAATTCATTGACCCCTTGGATGGTCGATATCGACCCCTGGGGGTTGATATCGACCATTTTGGGAACCCCTGGACTCTACACCGTCTACACCCTATTCTAAGAGTTTTTTATGCTCTAGATCTATTGAGGATGGTCGCAGTGCACCAGAAAAACCTCTATTGAGGACTGTCGACATTTATGGGTTAAGGGAAGGCTGACCGTTTGTTTGGTCTATTAATTTATTTATTCATATTTTTTTAGTTTCCTCCCTAGACCTCCATCAAGCTTATAAAAACACCCCCTAGACCCCCCTTCAAGATAAATTTGTACATTTTTCGGTAGAAAAATTTCCCGGCCGAAGGCCGGTTCCTCTTAAAATTGCAGGCTCGCTATTGCTCGCCAGGAAATAATCGACACCTAAATGGCTCGAAAGGTCTTAAAATTGACAACGAAAGGGGGTGAAAGGTGTTAAAATCGCCAAACTAATGGGCCGAACGTCCTATAATCTCATAACTAGTGGGGCTAAACATTAGGGAGAAGGGGGTCCAGAAAAACGGTCTGCCTCCCCTTAAGTATACACAAATCAGGTGCTAAAGGATTGCATTTACCGTTAGCTGGAAATATACAGATGATAAGAAAGCTCTCGTGACGATAGCGCGTTGTTATGTGGGCGATTAGTTTGCTTGGGAAACAGATTAACTTGCTCATGTAGTAATGTACACCCTATGTGGTGGATTGTGTTCTTTTATTTATACATTTTTATTTTAGTAAGCGTTGTTTCCACATAGCGATTTTGATAAGTTATTTGGCCTTTATATTGTCTTTGTCTAAAGCCAATATCACACAAGAGCTTTTATAATCAACATTTGATCATCAACATTTTTCTGGCAACATTTCTGGAATATTGTGGTCTGGTATGGGAAACTAGGCTGATAATAGATTAATTTAGGTGACAGATATAATTATTATAAATGTTAATCTATTAAGCTGCCAGACCAATGTTGAGGGAAAAAGCGTTCGTGTGATACCGGCTTTAAGTTTTGGTTTGTTTAGTTTGCAAGTTTTACATTTTAATTTGACAGTGACTCGTGCAGCTATCAACGGTGGACATCTACTGAGGAGCTAGTTGAGGAGTCCTGTACTGAGTGGGAGTACGATACCTCCGTCTACAACACTACTCTCACGGCAGAGGTAAGGCTCCCGTGTCGCAATACCATGTTCCAAATAAGTAGGCCAGAACTCTAGACCACTAACTTCAATAACTCACAAACGAGTAATCAAGCTAAAGCCTTTCTACCATCTTGGAAGGGTCAACCAGAAAAGGGTAGAGACTAAGATGTGGTGTTACTCGATACCTCTACTTCAGCGCTTACCCAGGCTGTGGGGAGATCGCTGATATACCTGTTCTTATGATAAACTTGGAATAAATCATGCCTCACCAGATCCTATGGCTAATAAAAAATAACAATCATAACTTTCCTTTTCTAATAGATAATCTGGAGTCGATCATGCCCCATCTGATGGTATAGCTTGCAGAGAATCAAGAATGCCTCACCTTATCTTATAGCTAACCCAGAACTCTTTGTTCAGTTTGATCTGGTGTGTGGGAGAGCGTACCTGAGAGCCACTTATCAGTCCGTCTTTACCTTTGCTACGCTCCTCGGCTGTCTCTTCGCTGGCTTCTTGGCAGACAGGTAAGGGCTTTTATATTCAATTGTCCATAAAAACAAACAAATTGGAAACGTGGGGATTAGGCCTGAGCATATAGATAGATAGATAGATAGATAACTTAATATTAAAACAAAAATAAATAAATAAAATAAAATAAAAAATAAAAATAAAAATTGGAGAAGTGGGGTTTGGGCCTGAGCATATAGATAGATAGATAGCTTTATTTATCGTGATATATTGAGATGTTATTGCACTGGTATCAGCAACTAGACTGAAGGTATATTATAATAGGCGGCTTAATTCAGATTAAACTTACATTTTTAAGCTGTCAGACCTTAAGGGGACACTGGCTGTTTGTTTGGTCTATTAATTCATTTATTCACATATTTCTTTTAGTTTCCTCCCTAGACCTCCATCAAGCTTAGAAAAACACCCCCAAGATAGATTTGTAAATTTTTCGGTAGAAAAATTTCCCGGCCAAAAGCCGATTCCTCCTAAAATTACAGGCTCGCTATCGCTAGCCAGGAACAAATCGACACCTAAATGGCACAAAGGGTCCTAATATTGACAAAGAAATGGGGTGAAAGGTCATAAAATCCCCAAATTAATACCACCAACGTCTTAAAATCTCAAAACTAGTGGGGCTAAACATTAGGGAGAAGGGGTTCCAGAAAAACGATCTGTCTCCCCTTAACTACTCGAAAAATGTGTCAGAAAAAGCGCTCGTGTGACACCGACTTAACCCTTTGAGTACCAGCGACGTGTTATATTTTATTTTAGCTATATTTATACTAATATTATGCAGCTTAGGAAGGGTCTGTGGTAGTTAAAAGGGTTGGTTGAGATAGTTTGAGGGCAAATTATTGCTAAGCTTAATAAAGCTCCTTCCTAAGCTTAATAAAATCGTCTAATAGTTCCCAGAATATGATGATAAGGACGTCCCTGGTACTCAACGGGTTAAGACTTTCGTCATTCACACTCTATTTTCCAACATTATCTTGACCATAATATACCATATATATAATTCAAAGGATGTCGTCGGTACTGTATGGGTTGAGGTGAGGCTGGTGGACTGTTGAGGTTAAGGGGAGATGGGTTGTTTTTCTGGTCACCTTTCTCCCTCGTGTTAAGTCCCAATTGTTTTGAGATTATAAAACTTTCGGTCCATTAGTTTGGCGTTTTTAACACCTTTCACCCCATTTCGTTGTCAATTTTAAAACCTTTCATGCCATTTAGGTATCGATCAAGAGGAACCGGCCTTCGGCCGGTACAATTTACTACCGAAAAATGTACAAATTTATCTTGTGGGTGTTTGTTTAAGCTTGATAGAGGTTTAAAGAGCAAACTAAACTCCTTCCTTAAACAATTGAACCAGTAAATTATGCCGCACAATACCGTCTGAGCTCCCTTAACAGATTTGGTCGGAAGTGGGTTGTATCGGTGTCGGCGTTTCTGTACCCCATCTGCGGCATCAGCATCGCCCTTGTTCACAACTTCCACGCCATACTCTGCCTGCGGTTCATCCTCGGTGCTCTGGCGACCCCGGCTGCGTACACACTGGGTAAGAGCTGGATTAATTAAGGGGGTCACCGGCTTTTTTTTTTATCTTTCTCTCCTTTTCTCTCTTTCCCTGGCTTGTATCCATTCGGCCCCATGCATCCAACTGTCTTAAGACGTTTATCCCCATCCTGGTGTCGATTCGCGAGCCAGCATTGTATGGAGAAATCCGGCTTCGCCGGAGAAATTTGTCTATTGAAAAATTTACAAATTTAGCTAGCTGTCAAAACAAAAATATATACTGTATATGCTGGCTCGCTACCGCTTGCCAGGAAAATATTGACACCTGGATGGGGGCAAACGTCTTAAAACAGTAGGCTGAATGGGGCCGAATGGATACAAGCCAAAGAGAGCGAGAGAGAAATAGAAAAAAAAAGCTAAGTGGGCTCCCTTAATTAATCTTTAAAAAATCAATTGTTCTGGCCTAGGGATGCGGCGACCCCATCGCCCGCAACTTCGGTGGTGGAGTCAGCCTCAGTAGCAGTTATAGTATTTTTTGTTTTTGTATTGCCTTGTTGATTAACTAAGATAGACTGTAGTCTTTGCATTTGGTAGACATCCTTCCAAAGCTAAATATAATCATCTAATAGTTGCCAGAATACAATGTAAAGGATATTATCGGTACTGAAGGGGTTATAGCTTTTTAATTGCTAGAGAGCCTTCCTAAGCTTATTAAAATCGTCCTTGTAGCATGGCTAAGGTTGGTGTGGTGCAGGTACTGCAGATGCAAGTGCTTCAGGGGGACTTTGCTTAAGCCGCTGTCACAAGAGCGCTTTTTCCGTCAATTTTCCATGACCAAGTTTGTTCTCGTATTATTTCGGGACATTTTCGCACTGGTATCGGTAACTAAACTGAAGGTAGATTATGTTAGGCGGCTGAATTCTGATAAGCTGTAATTTTATAAGCTTCAAGACCATAATTGCTCGTAAAAATTGCTCGAAAATGGGCTTGTGTGACTCCGGCTTTAGCCTTGCTGACGCACTGTTAGCACCATACCAATATCGGCCACACTGATAACGTGATGGGGCAGTGCTGTGGCAAGATTAAATTCTACTGTACGGTCGCGCTAATAAGTCATTACTCAGCTGTCATTACGTTTGGCTTGCTCTGTGCTGTATTAATGTCTGTCAGATGTTGAATAGGGTGGGTAAGTGTAGGAACATGTTTGTATAATTCACTCTATATGCAGAAATGAAGCTTAGCTAGTACCGATACCAATTATTGATAAAAACATACTTGGTGCCGCGACGTGACTTATTAGCGCGACTGTACTACAGTAAAAGGACTGAAACCACACTCCTTGTGGATGAAGCAATCTTCAAACTTGTATGTATGTATGTATGTTTGTATGTTCAGTTGCCTAGATAAGTTCTGTTCCTCTCTGTGATCTTATACATGGAAATATAATGCGCATGATTGAATTACGAGCGTAGTTTCTTATGCAGTGGTTAACTCGTGTGATTAGTCAACTGATAATTAATAGAAACCACCATCGCAATTCATTCATGCAATATGGCTTTCATACAGAAGATCACAACGAGGAACACATTCATACTATTTTACTTTCATGTATGTGATCGCGATGAGGAACAGTAGGCCTACTTATGTTGGTAGCTCTATGTAATACTATTGTACTTCATACATAAGATCAATGCGAGGAACAGTACTTATGTTGGTAACTATATATATATATATATAATTATATATATAATATATATAATTATATATATATATATATATATATTATTTTTTTTATTTATTTTTTTTGCCAGACGCCGTAATTCCCGAGAATTACCGCCATGAAGATTGCACGTTTGTCACGAATTGCTAGTTCAAGTAGCCCGGGCTTGACATCTACTAATAACATTTTGCCAGAGAGGATTCGATCCACCGATCCTTTGATCAGCAGCCGAAGCTCTACTGACTATGCCACGGCTCGTGAATAATATACTGTACTATAATAATATTATACTGTATTGTGTTTCCTCAGCGATCGAGGTGTGTCGAGTGAAGCACAGATCAGCCGTGGGTATATTGTTGGGTTTGCCTTGGGCGTTGGGTATTGTGTTGCTCGGGGTGATAGCCAAGTTGATCAGACAGTGGCGGAACCTACAACTAGCCCTTGCCATTCCGGGGCTACTCCTTCTTCTCCTCCTACTGTGAGTACCAGTTATGTTGCTGTACAGAATTAAGCTGTTAATAGTTAGGTGGAGTTATTGATGGGAGAGGGGCACAGGGCATTGGGTGGGGGTTTGGTTTCCCGGGCGTTTCCGCACCCTCCTCAGCTCCCTGCCTTGGAGTGGCTTCGGTCACCTGGGCTATATTAGTGGTAGGCAGGGAGGGTTCTGTGGGGACGCTCGGTTATGGCCTTGGCCTTGCTCGGGACCTTGGAGCCTCCTTAACTCAAAAAGGGCTAGAGCAAATGGGCTACCTAATCCCACACCTAATCCCTGGCTGACCCTTCCCAAATAGTAGAAATATTAGCTGGATTACTCTAGTCGTTTGTGAGTTATAGAGGTTAGTGTTCAAGAGTGTTGGCCTACTTATTTGGAACAGGGTATAGGAATGGCCGTTGTATGGTTAACCCCTTCACTACCATTACGTAATGTTCATCTTATTCTGGTTACCATTAGACCATTGGCTTTGGTTTATAATCTACCTATGCGACTCAAATTTACGATCTCAATTTACCCTCTGAGTAACATAGGTCCTTCTTAAACTGCATAAAATAATCAAACTTTAGCCAGAATCAAAGGTAAAAAGACGTCATGGTGCTAAAGGGGTTAATATTGTAACAAAGTACAAGAGGTAGAGTAGTGGACAATGGTATAATTATAAACTATCGTTGATCATACAGTATAATGGAGAAACTTATGAATGGGTTGGACATGGACAAAGTACATGAACAAACAAATAATTGGCACTTATCATGTACCCATAACCTCTAATCGTAAAAATAAGACTATATTCCGATTCAGCACCTTCAAAAATTCTATTGTGTTCCACTTGACCTTGTAGGTGAATCTTTTGTTGGGCTTCCTGGGACCTTTTCTATTGCACTAGACATATCGAAGGCCTTTTTTAGAGTCTGGCACAAATCTTTAATTTCTAAACTACCCTCCTTCGGTTTCTATCCCTTTGTCTCTAATTTCCTTTCCGGCCGTTCCATAGCTGCAGTTGTGGACGGCCATCGCTCACATCCTCGTCCTATCAACTCCGGTGATCCTCAGGGCTCTATCCTATCTCCGATTCTCTTTCAAAATTTTCATAAATGATCTTCTCAACTGCACCTCCAGTCCCATCCATTCATAAGTAGACAACTCTACCTTACCTCAATTAGTTTTCCAGAACACCCCAGCCAGCAATCCCTCAAAAACAAACGTAATGAAGCCATACAACACTTATCTTCTGAGCTAACTACTATTTCCAATTGGGGCAGAGAAAACCTTGTTGCCTTTAATGCTTTCAAAACCCAATTTCTCCATTTTACTACCCGTCTTGAACTCCCAGAGGACTATTCCTTATTCTTCAACAATACAAAAATCAATCCTTCATCTTCTCTTAATATTCTTGGTGTCTCTTTTTCTTCTGCTCTCACTTGGAAGGACCATATTACCAGTCTTGCTAAGGCAGCCTCCCAGAAACTGGGTGTGCTCAACCGCCTCAAGGGGTTCGTCACCCGTGCACAGCTTCTTGCGCTGTACAGGGGCACAGTGCGTCCTTGTATTGAATATTGTTCACATGTGTTGGGAGGATCCTCTCATACCGCACTCCTAGACAAAGTAGAAAGGAAAGCCTTTCATATGTATCATTAACTCCCGTCCACTCACCAACTCTCTGCAATCTCTCTCTCTCTTCGCCGCAATGTTGCATCTCTCTCGCTATTCTATCGCTACTACAATAATCAGTGTTCCTCAGAGCTCTCCCAGTGTACAGTATACCACCTCCTCTACGTAGGGTACATAGTACCTGTCTTGCAACACTATCCTACCGCTACTCTGTGCAACTCTCCAACCCAAGAAAGAAACGTTATTCTCAGTCTTTCTTCTATTCAACTGCTGAGCTCTGGAACTCTCTCCTTGAATCAGTCTTTCCCTCTTCCTATGACTTAAATTGCTTCAAACTCCGTGTGTCCAGGCATTTTGGCTCGAACGTCCCTTGATTTTGGCCCTGTCACTCTTTCAACTCTGGGGGAGGCACTCGATACAGGCAGTTCTGCCTATTGTCTCCCTCACTCACATAGAAAGAAATATATATATATATATATATATATATATATATATGTATGTTAGTAAAGCCAGGTAATACATTTTCTTTAATACATACGAGGTTGAAAGAAATGGCAATTTCTGCGTTGGAAATGTTATTATTCAAAGTTTCCAGGTCTCTGATGAGTTTTCGCTGGGTGGCGGGAAGTAGATGAAGGAGATGAGCAAAATTCATGGTGCTACAGGGTTACATTAAAGTACATGAAGATACAGGATATACGACGCATTTCACTGGAGAACCAGCATTATCAAGTAAGGATGGAATGATATAAAAGGTAAACAGGAAGGGTATATATAGAGGGTGGAGGATCAGAGGAGGCGAAAATCAGGGGGCAAAAGTCTGCTATTGGTGGAGGGGTATTCTAGGAGAGAGAAAGGGAGAACCGCTTCACGCATGCGCACTGGATGCGGGATGGTGGTCGGTTGGTGGGGTCGAAGCTGATTGGCTGCGTGTCGAGGGGCGTGGCCTAAGTTGTGTGGCGCCTGCGGAAGACGAAGCTGAAGGAGGTAGCGCGGGGGGCTGCGTCAAGGGCACTGGGGGGCAAGGGGGGGTTTTAGGTCCTGTAGGAAAGTGCCTTTTGGCAGAAGGAAGGATCTGAAGGTCCAGAGTTTGGTTGTTGATGTTGGGATGTAAGGCTTGGATATATAAAGCTTCGAGTATAGGTAATCTCCTTGGGTCACTTTCTTTATCGAGTATGGTGGTGTGTTTCTCTAACTCGTTGCGTGTGAGGTGAGGGTGGTTAGGGGTGAGATAGTGGTCTTTGATGGCTCCAGCCTGAAGGTGAAGAGTTAACCGACGTGAAAGACGAGCCTGCGTCATACCAATATAGGAATGAGGTCCACAGTCCTCATAATTACAGGTATGTTGGTAAATGACGTGATCGTCGGTCATCGGGCTCTTTATCTTGGTGGAGGCTGGTTTGTTGCGGAGAACGAGGTTGGAGGTCTTGGGGGATTTGTAATAAATTATTAATTTGATTTTGTTTTCCGGGTTGGTTGGGTGGACATGCTTGGAGATTATTTCTTTTAAGACGGCCTTGTCATTTTTGTGTTCAGAGGACATGTAATTGCGGTAGAAGATCTTAATTTCATTGGGGGGGTCAATGTTGGGAGGGCTTTGGGTGTACCATTTTTCAAGATGGTGGTTGATGGTGCTGGAGATGTCGGAGTTGGAGTATCCGTTATTTACTAAAACTTGGGATAGTCTTTCTAGTTCCTGGTGGGTGTCGGCCCAGGTAGAGCAGTGCGAGAGGGCTCTCCTAACATAGGCGGAGATGGAGGATAGAAGATAACGGCGGGGGCATTCACTATCGCCGTTGAGGCATTGTCCTGTGTTAGTTGGTTTAATGTAGACGGTGGTTTTGAACCCATGGTCGTTCAGAGCTACGAGGATGTCGAGGAAGGGGAGTTGTCCATTGTTAGATTTTTCAAAGGTGAAGTTAAGTCCGGAGGAGGTCATGAAGCGACGCTGGAGTTCCTGTAGTTCGTGGAGGTCCTTGATTTGCACGAAGATGTCATCCACGTATCTACAGTAGACGGCGGGTCGTTGGGCAGCTAGGAGCTCTTCCTCGATGGTACCCAGGAAAAAGTTCGCAAAAAGAACTCCTAGGGGGCTACCCATCGCCACACCGTCTATCTGCTTGTACATGTTGCCCCGGGGGCAAAGGAAGGGGGCCTCCTTGGTACATAGCTCCAGTAGTGTTTTCAGGGCCTTCTCCGGGATGTCCAGTGTTGGTGTATCAGGGCAATGATAAATTCGACGTAGAATCATGTCAATGGTCCTATCCACTGGCACGTTGGTGAACAGGCTTTCTACGTCGAGAGAGGCGATTGTGTGGTTGTTGTTACGGGGGGCGTCTCGTAAAATTTCCAAGAAATCGTGGGCTGAGTTAAGGTTGAATTGGCTGGGCACGTAGGGGGTGAGGAGGTTGTTCAGGGCCTTGGCGATCTGGTAGGTGGCAGTGGGGATCTGGGAGATGATGGGGCGGAGGGGGTTCCCAGGTTTGTGTGTTTTGATGGTTCCGTACGCATAACCAGGGGTGTATTCTCCGACGAGTTTTTTAAGGTGGATCCCTCCTTGTTTGGCGTTGATGGCGGTGATGGTGGTGTTGGCAGTACGTTTTATTTCGTCGGTTGGGTTGCGGGTGATCTTTTTAAATTTGGTGTTGTCACTTAAGATGACGTCCATTTTTCTAAGATATTCCTCCTTGTCATGGATCACGAGGCAGGAAGCTTTATCCGCACGACGGATGATGATGTTGGGGTTGTCTCTTAGTTGTTTGGCAGCTTGGAAGTGTTGTTTGTTGAGTATTTTGCTATGGTGAGTTCCTCTGGTTTTGGCGGCTTCAGCGAGGAGAGTAGGTTGTAGGGCGGGAGTAGTGGTGACCTTGCCATCCTTCTTGAGTCGTAGGATGTCGTCCAGGAGGATTTCCGTTTCTAGGCGTTTCCGGTGGGGGCCCTTCCTGTTTACCTTTTATATCATTCCATCCTTACTTGATAATGCTGGTTGTCCAGTGAAACGCGTCGTATATCCTGTATCTTCATGTACTTTAATGTAACCCTGTACCACCATGAATTTTGCTCATCTCCTTCATCTACTTCCCGCCACCCAGCGAAAACTCATCAGAGACCTGGAAACTTTGAATAATAAAATTTCCAACGCAGAAATTGCCATTTCTTTCAACCTCGTATGTATTAAAGAAAATATATATATATGTATATATACAGTATATATATATATATATATATATATATATATATATATATATAGGCTATATATATTGTTACGAATTATCTTCAGAACTCATACAAAGTCTAAATAGTCCTCGGACACAACAACGCGAATCTGACTACTTCAGAAGACAGGTAACGTTATTATCCCAATTCAGGTAAATCTATACTGCTATCACATGGAAGGAAATCATATTGATACAGTGTCAATGGATTCATATCATATTATAATTCACTTCTGTCACTGTACAATAGCCTACAGTGAAGTAAATGATATAGGCACTCCTCAAGACGAAATGAGTTAGGCTAAGCAGACTTCTCAAAAATATCAGAAGTGAACTTAACTATCAAAGAAACACGTTGATAAATTATTTCTATAAAGTATCAAGACTCTTCATTTAAGCAGGCAATAATAAATACAGTGAATTTGATTGAGTATTAAAGAAACCATTTGACTCAAATGACTTATCAAATATCGGGTGCTTAATTAAGCCAACAAAATACAAATGTCCCACTGGGATATGGTCAAAACAATATGGGAAATATAAATGTCCCACTGGGATATAGTCAAAAACAATATGGGATATCTGTATGACAATGTCAGCCCAGGTGGTTCTTAATGTGCAAATAATAGGCTACCGAAAATCATTAATCATGCATTCTATTTCACTGGAATGTTAAATCTGTAGGGGGGGGGGGGGGGGGAATAATCACACAAATACCCCATATGAACATCCTAACTAATGCACACATGTGAAATATATACTCCAGTTCATCAGAGATACAATATATAATTATATCTTTGATCAAAAGGTCAATCAACACATAATTATAAATCAATGCAAGAGATCACTGCAAAAATGTATTTATTAAGAATAGCAAGGCCCCCGTATCAACACACAAATACTCACACACACATTCGTGTCTAGTTCAAGAAGCCAGGAGCAGCCTTCCTCTGCTATCAGCTGTCACCACTTGTCCCTGTCTGAGGGACCGCGAACACACACATACACGCCTGCACCACCAGCAGTCGCTCTCACTCTGCCACACCTAGCCCTCGTCCCCCCTTGTGCTTGTGGGCAACCCCTGGCAACCAAGTTATTGTCGTTATCGAGTACTTGGAACCCCACCACTTTTTGACGGATAGCAACAACAGATGGCATTAACGTCTAGTAGGCCTTAGGGCAAGCTCTAGGTAGGGCATTTACACTATACAGTCTGGTTCCTGACCACTTATTCCCTCCTGGTACACGAAATACAAACTTGCATTTTCGGTCCTTTGCAGACAAGGACAATCGGGTTTGCCATTGTTATAATTGACTTTCTATTGCAAAATAATTTATATTGAGGTTAATTGGAGTAGAATTAAGGGTTATGTATTAATTGGTATACAATTGTTGTGTGGTATTTATTATGAGATAGTTTCTAATTTTACCAGGAATGCCTGAATATGTTAAAAGCCGAACTAGTGGTCAGCTTGCAAAACAACACGAAACAGCTACTGGATTTGTGAATGACAAATCAGTGTTTTTTGTGTTTAAGTCAATCAGTAATCTTCCATTCTTCCACTGGCATGGTCTGAAAGCATTGTTGCTGTGACATATGCAATATTGATTGATAATTTCAAGTAAATCAGCTGGTAAATAGTCTATTTTCACTGGCTCCGGACACAAATCAACTCGTTCCCTAGTCGTTTCGCTATCATAACACGATTTATTCTTTAAATGTTGTTTAATAAACAAGCCATAACCAACCATATTATAGCCTACGCTATTTTATATTGGGATAGGCCTATGCTTATCCTCTTATTCCGACAGTAATAGTAGGAAATCATGAAAGAAAGGTACGGTGATGTAATTTCCCTGAATACCGATTTTCGTTTATATTCCGCAGGGAAATTGAAGAACCTAATCAATCTAGTTTGGGATAATAAGGTAGGATAGCTGTCCTCTCTGATGATGTATGGATCAATTTTATTTGTAGTCGTTGCCTTCGTCCAGTGGAAGAATGAAATATATATTAATCGAAAAACAGGATAAAATAAAGTATATTAAGTATGTTGTTTTTATTTGTCCTTGATATGTACTGTATATACAGCAAAGGCCATATGGTAAGCGTGTATTATTGCATGGAATAATTATTTTAGTTGGTGACGTGAGCTCAAAGAATGGTTTTAATTATATAATATGTTCTTTTACAGTATAATATATATATATATATATATACCCGGTATATATATATATATATTTATATATATATATATACAGTATAATTATACAGTTCGTTCATGTCAGAGAACATTACTTATGTACAGCTATTGACAAAAGTCCGTGAGGAAGATTTCTATAGGGAGATTATTGGGTGCCGTGGCAGGTAAGTGCCCAAAACATCCAATGGATGGCGCCACCTTATGTTTCATTTAGCCTACCCCTCCCCCTTAACCTTATTCCACCCCTCCACCAGTACCCTCAACTGCTGTACTACTCTCTCGCCAACATGAATATCCTACACATTCACTAAATATATATATAATTATATACGGTATATATACCCTAATGGCAGTCAATATGACTGCCATAACTTTGGGGATAAAGGAATATATTAAATTTAATGTATTTCTAATAGTAATCTGGTTAACCCCTTAGTACCGAGTTGTCCTTGTCATTATAATCTGGATAGTATTGGACGATTTTATCCAGCGTAGGGAGGACGTGATTCAATTTACAGGCTTCAAACTATTTTTATTATTCATATTAACTATCACAGTATCCTCCTAAGCTGCCTAACATCGTCCAAATATAGCTGGAATAACACAAAATACATCCTCGGTAAGGAAGAGGTTAACCTTAGACGATATTTATAAGCTTAGGAAAAATGTCTTGTAGGCAAGGCATTTTAAACTAATTTTAGAATAATTACTTCAATGCAATTATGCCTTAGTTTGATTTATTCCGGCTAACATGTGACAAATTTATAAAGCTTTAGTAATGCCTTCTCGTTCTTTAAGGCATAAATAAATACTTTCAAGATGTAATAGCATGATTTGAACTATTTTAAAATAATAATGTCAACATGTTTAAATATAAATATGCTTTACTCTGTTCGATGCCACATTTTGTTTAACACCTGAACGTGCAAGCTCATTGTCGTGTTTTTACCTTTCCACTTTATGACACTCTCACCCCGTATCTATATATAATTTTGTTTCTCACAATATGCAAAGTTCAATCACTTCTGCAAATACAGATACCAGGGTTAATAATGTTCTTATTTGTATTTATGCATTTTTTATATTATTAAATATAGTATTACATCTATTTTGTAATTAATAATGCCATTATATAATTACGCAGAATAATATAAATTGCAATTTTAATATTATGTAAGGGATCTGAATATATAATACATACCGGTACACAAAATATTACCTGAGAAAATAACACATAAATGGATTTGAATTTAATAATATATGCTTACAAAAGACAAAATATCAAAGGAAGAAATTAGGTAGATCAATATGAATCAATATATTTTACTTTAATATGATCTAGTCAATTGATACCACATTATGTGTAATCTTTGACAGCTTGAGTTGCATTTTATTATCACTTAATAAGTGTGACATTATCACATCTAATCATGTTTTGTTCGATTTTCTTTTTTGAAAATCCTAGTCACTTAAATTATAAGATAACTAAATGTCTATAATTTTATTTATGCATTCAATTTCGAGAGCATTTATACATATCATTAATCAGTAATCATAATTATTTAAATTAATGTAATCACCTAAGCAAGAGGAACTTGATGTATTAATATGTAAAGAACCTACACAATGAAATACAGAACCATATTTGATTTGATATATCATATTATTGAGGTATGCATCAGTATGATGACCATCCACCATTTGCATCAATGACATATCTCAGTCTGTTTGGCATTGAAGCAACCAGATTCGTGCAAATGTTTGGCCGGCGACGGATTCCATCCCAGACTTCATGTGCTTTCCATTCGACAGCTCGTTGGTTCGCCACATCAACTTTCCTTTCATTGCACATTATGCCCCACTATTATTCTCTATAGGGTTTAGGTCACAACCCTTTGGTGGCCAGTCCATTAGCTCTATTTCTGGATGTCGGTTAAACCATTCTCGGACTATCCGAGAAGTATGAATTGGACTTCTATCCTGGACTAGAATAAATGGATCAGGTGCGGGGATGGCCATAGCACGGACTGTTGAAAACAATACATCCTCAAGTATAGTGATGTATTCATCTCCATTAAAACGACCATTGATATTAACCAACTCACCTGGTCCGTAAGCCCACATCCATCCCCAAAGATTTACCGTAACACGACCACTCACTGCCCTGTGTTGAATATTTTCTGCTGCATACCTCGTATTTCTAGCCCTCCAGCAATGTCTGCGACCTTGGTCAACTGACGAAAAACATTTTTCGTCAGTAAATATTACTCTATTCCAAAAGTTGTCATCGACGACACTGAAGTGCTGTGCAAACCTCAGTCGGGCATCCTTGTGTGCATCCGTAAGGACATCTTTTTTGGCTGGGATGTAGCAGTGCAAATTCTGCTCATGAAACCGTCTTGTTGTTGTTCTGGAGCTGCAAGGTAATTGTAGATCGTTGGTTAGCTGCCCTGCCGATCCGAAGGGATTATTTTGCCCAGCCTCCAGGATGCGATCATCTTGTTCTCTAGTTGTGCAGCGGGGCCTTCCACTCCTTGGTCTGGTGGTCAATGATCCCTCCTCTTGATACCGCTTGATCCATTTCCTAACTGTGTTTTCACAGAACCCAATAGCTGTTGCAATATCAGATACTGGAGTGCCAATCTCCCACATTCCTATAATCCTCCCTCGGTCGGTGATTACGTCAGGTGGCAACAGGAAGGGCCACTTCCTGTTGCCATTTCTGCCAAAAATACACATTGGGTATCATTATTAATCTAGCATTTATGGTAGTTAAATTCAAAACAGAGTTCAAAGTATCACAAATTCACCATGTAACTTGTAATTAAATGTAACGTATTGTTCATTTACATTATGAAGCGAGAGAGAGAGAGATTATGGGGTTATGTGAGGGATGAATGTGATATGATTACGATATTTGTATTGGATATAACTTTTAGGCACACACACACACACACACTGTCAGAAATGTAACACTTATCATATTCTAAACTCGGTATCTATGAAACTATCAAGTATCTTTTATAGATTGATGCCCAGATAATAAAATATAAATACTGTCTTCGCATTTTGGAAAGATAATTGCATACCCAATTCTACTAATCGGATTGTTGACATTTGAGAAAAACAGTAAGAAAACAGTCATATGGCTTTGATTTGTGACAAAAAACTATAAATCAAGAGTATAATATACATATATTGGATGACCATTTCATATTCGTACTAAATATAATTTTGCCTTCACCTTTGACCTTGCCCTTTGGAAGTTTGCCCAACTTATTGATCAATTTAATGTATGTATACACTACAATACTGATAGTATGTATGCATGCATGTATATACTCAGCCACATACCCCATTGCTGGGGGTGGCCGACTCGAGACAGAGCCTTAATAGAAACGTGTATAGTTCCAATTCTTAGAAACGGGATCACCTTCGCGTTCCCTCGCCCCTTTCATTTACGAGTAATAGTAAAAGTATTAATGTTTATAATGATCATACTACTAATGCAAATAGTGAGAATTAACAAGGTAATGATAATAGTACACATTGCTCGTGATAATGTTATCGAATTGTATTATGTTTACTATTGCTACTTGTATTACTTCTATCATTATAATAATAATACATATTAGTATGATTACTATTTTTATTATTATTATTAGTATTATTATTATTATTATTATTATTATTATAATTATATTAATAATAATAATTAAAGGCGGATATTTACAGTTGCAATATTGAACAATTACTAATTTAATTATTTAGTAGCAATACTAAATACATGCTCTTCAATTGCAATGCATATCAAAATCTTATAATTCATAACACTTCATGTAACAGTGAGTGGATACAATATTAGCCATTGTCTGTGTTTGCGTATGCGCGTATGTGTGCAAGTCTGTGTGTTTGCATATGCTTGTGGCGTGTTATAATGTATTATTGTTTGCTTAGAATTAAAAACAAATAAGTATAAGTTGTAAGAACATATATACAGGTATACTGTATATTCTTCAAGGCATATTTATATACATTTATAATATATTTGAGTTGTGTAATTTACAATTATATATTGCACTGTAAATATAGAAGATTAAACACCAATGCATATCACATAATTATGCCGTATGCATTATATAACTGTTATGATCCAAATGATTTCTTCTACATTCACCCATGCGTTGGAAAAGCCTAAGCAGTAATATATGTATAGTCTCAACATTTAATGAAACAAACATTAATTATGCAAACCAAATCCAATTAACACAGTAATCCTTTGTGTATTAATTAGTATAACTATAATACTAATATACAGGGCTGGATGTGATGGAGATGAGCTGCTTGAGGAGTATGTGTGGAGTTACTCGTAGAGACAGATTGAGGAATGAAGAGATACGTAGGAGAGTGGGGCAGCAGGAACATTTGTCAGCCAGAGTGGACAGAAGGGTGCTGAACTGGTATGGTCATGTTGAACGAATGGGAGATGAAAGGCTTACAAAGAGAATATGTGAGTCAGGTACAAGGGGAGATAGAAGGGCAGGAAGACCCCCATTGAGATGGAGAGACTGTGTAAGAAAGGCTTTGGATGATAGAGGAATGACTATAGATCAGGCAGGGGAAGTGGTGGTGGACAGGAGTGAATGGAGAATGCTTGTGAATAGTTGAGTGAACGCGTGGTCATTTGGAGTAAGGGGTCGGGCGCAAGTTCGACTAGATAATAGTCCATCGCCCGGGGGGACGATTAATATGAAGGGTGTGCCTGGAAGTGTGGTGGGAGGGCTTGTGGCTTTGGCTCCGCTGCATGTCTGCCTGCCGAGATCGGAACCTCTCCGGGTGGTCAGGGGCCGGGGGAGTGCTGGAGCGACCTTGGTAACCCTGGTCTCTGGGTCTTCTCCTGGGTGACCTGGATGTGTGTGAGTTTGTGTTTTTTATCTGTGTTTATTTTTTGTTTTATGTTGTTTTTGTGTTTTCCCTGTTCTTGCTCTGTCTTGAGTCGGCTACCCCCAAAATGGGGATTGGGCCTGAGCATATAGATAGATAGAATAGATAGATAATACTGGTTGCCAATGAAAGTCACAAGGATATATTATTGTCTCCAGGCATACCAACAGTTATGTTATGCATATCTGTCTAAATAACCTAGCTTCACAGTAAGCACATGAAGCACCTGTTATTTTGTTTAGAATTGAAAGATATGGTAAGTGGGTCAAAACCATTACATTGTTTAGGACAATACAGATAGAGGATATTTGTTTGTTCCGTAACACAAGGTGGCAGGCCTGGACAGGTGTAAGTGTGGTATTTCCAGAGGTTTTGAGGTTGGGGAGAAATGGACCATGCAATTTTCACCTTTCTGTCTTGAGACAATACAAATCAAAATAGCATAAACGTCTACAGTGAGGTAATGGAAATCTGAGGTGGTAGAGTATTTCCGTCCTTATCTCGCAGTACAATGGATCGTTAATACTATGAAACACAAAATACGGTTGCCAGCTTCACTATTTCATGTTCGGCCAACTTACAGTGATTTTACTGGATGGCATGGGATACATAGAGATTTGAATTATCATATATACCTACGGTATTCTACCAACTATTTTACTATCATAATACGATTATCTTGAAGTCATAGACATAGGCCAAATTAAATAAAGTTTATTGTCAATAAATGTTTAGTAAACTGCTATGTAAAAATGTTAAATGGTAGTAAAATCTATCATTGTAGATAACATTGTGCTTGCACACAATGACCTGTGTTATAATGGTAGTTAGAGTATACTGTGATCATATTCACAAATTACCAACATGAAAACCATCTAAACAGTCATATATACATGAACCATTATACTGAATGATAAATGTAAATTTTACACACGGTTGTGCTAATATACACGTTATTAATGTTAGACTTAAGTTTTCCATATATATTACCTAACCACGTGTTTAGAATGGCGAGTTGAGCAACAGTTTAAGCGGAGAACGAAACAGTAGCAATGATTATATAGGAGTTTTGGTTTGCATATATAATGTTTGTTTCATAAAATGTTGAGACTATGCACATATTACTAGTTAGGCTTCTCCAGCGCATGGGTGAATAGACAAAATAATTTGGATCCTAACAGTTCCTCAGAGCTATCCCAGTGCATACCACCTCCTTTACGTAGGGCACGTGGTACCCGTCTTGCAACTCAATCCCACCCCTACTCTGTGCAACTCTCCAACCCAAGAGTGAAACGTTACTCTCAAACTTTCTTCTACTCAACATAGCTCTGGAACTCTCTCCCAGAATCAGTCTTTCCCTCTTCCTATGACTTAAATTGCTTCAAACTCCGTGTGTCCAGGCATTTTGGCTCGAACGTCCCTTGATTTTGGCCCTGTCACTCTTTCAACTATGGGGGAGGCACTCGCTATAGGCAGTAATGCCTTTTGCCTCCCTCAATCACATAGACAAAAAAAAAAAAAAAAAAAAACGGCATAATTATGTGATATGCATTGGTGCTTAATTGTCTGTATTTACAGTGCAATGTATAATTGTAAAATATTTAACTAAAATGTATACAACGTTTAACCAAATATACCTTGAAGACTGTATATTTATTTTCCTACAATTTATAATTATTTGTATATATTTCTTAAAAAAATACATGCACTATACCACGCCACGATCATATGCAAACGCACACGAATACATACACTCACACATACGGCAATATATATACAGTATATACGTATATCAAGTGCCTTACATATACTCAGTATGGTTACTGAATATTTACTTTACTAAGTGTTCATTATTGATTGCAACCGAAAATAATCCTCTAAAATAATACATTCACTATGAAAATGCTTATTGAGGCAAACAGTGGTCTGTGAGTGTGTGTGTGTGTGCGTGTGTGTGTGATTACCGATTAAGCTAGGAATAGTTGCTTAGTTGACGTTAGTTTTTGTTTCCGAGGTTAGAGGGGGATGGTCGACCAACGGCGGGCCCTGTTGTCAATTACATGAGTATATGTTATTAGATTGCACTGCATATAAATGAAAATTTAATATTGTATTTGTTTAATGAAATCATAATATTCTTCGATAATATATGTTAACCTACACAAGTTATTAGAGTAGGTAAAGATGCTATACTGTATCATAAATAATAGCGTTTATATCCCTTTTGGTGATTCCAGGAATGCCCTCACATTGATATAGACATGTAGAATTTAACACAATGAAATATATAATAGCCAAGTCTGCAATATGGGTGTCACACTACGACTTGGGAGACAACTTGATAAAAAGGATTTTAAACAGGTTATATATAAGCTAATAGTAGATACAAGTTACCAAATATGACAACTTTCGAAGCCAGGTCATGCAAGTATATATATTTAACCCAGAGAAAACAATGCCTTATATGGTGAAAATGACGTTACATATGGACTCATTTTACTCCATATAATTATATGTGTATCTGCTCTTCAGCAATTATTTTTTACAGGCAGGCACGTAAGAATCAGTAGATATGTTGTTGTTTGTTTTAATTTACATTAATTTGTTAAACATGTAATGTGAGATAGATTTTTACAAATTGTATCACAATTTAAATATAACATATTATTCCCCTGCTCTACCATAGGGTCTCACCTATCGATTACTTTGCATAATCCGTCATTATCCGTGTCTGATCTATATTGAAGATAATGGATTGCAATTATTTTTTATATTTTGGCTAATTATTTTGCATTATTCCTATCAACCATTTAACAAAATATGCGTGTCGTGCATGACTCCACATTTAAAGATGATTTGTGGACATTTCAAATATCCCGCACAAACATAGCGAATGAAATCGAACTCGCCAGATTCCACGTTGGTATAAAAAGGTTGGCTGATGTATGATGGGTACTGGCTGCACGACATGTAATCATAAACATTAATACTACTTTCTTCTTAAGTCATATGGCTTACTTGGAAATCACTATATCAAGTTGTAGTGATAATACTAGTAGTAGTGGTAATGCTGAAAGTAGTAGTGATGATGGTGACAGCACTAGTCATAATGATGATGGTCATATTAGTAGTGATGATAGTGATAGCAGTACTTATATGTAAGATGATGATGATAATAGTAATGATGAAGGTGATAGTTGCAGTGGTAATGATAGTAGTCATGATGATGGTAGTGACGATGGTGACAGTACTAGTGATGGTGATATTAGTGATGATCGTGAAAATTATAGTGATGATGTCAGTAGTAGTGATGATGATGATAGTAGTGATGATGGTGAGAATAGTAGTGATGATAAAACAGTAGTAGTGCTGATGATAGTGATGGTGACTAGTAGTGATGATGGTGACAGTTGTAGTATTAATGATGAGAGTAGTAGTGATGATGGTGGGAGTAGTATTAATTATTATATCAGTAGTAGGCCTAGTTCTGATACTGTAGTAATGGTGATGGTGACAGTAGTAGTGATGATGGTGAAAGGTGTAGTGATGATGACAGTAGTAGTGATAATGATGAGAGTAATAGTGATGATGGTGATAGTAGTAATGATGATTGTAAGATGATGGTTATAATACCTGTAGTACTAAAGTAGGCGTGCCGTTTAGTAGTGATGATGGTGATAGTTGTAGTGATGATAACAGTAATTATGATGGTGATAATATTATTGATGATGGTATTACTAATGATGATGGTAACCCATCGCAGAGTTGGGTATGCCGTTTTGATTTTGGGCACAACGGCACGTCTACTTTATTAATATAGTCTTTACCCTTTTAACTCCCACAGATCATCTAATCGTCTAATGGTAGCTAGAATATACTGTAAAAATGCATCACCATCTTCAAAAGGTTAATTAACCGACTAAATACCGTGACGGATTGTATAATTTTGGTTTGGTCTTCGATAGATAAATCTAGTACGTTTAGGAACAAGCTGTGACCGTCAAAGATAAAATATATATAAATAGATGGTGTGCGCATCCCTATGATGCCTACAGGTCCTTCCCAAGCTGAATACTATACTAATTTACCCATAATATAATCAGAATGACATAGCAGTATAGAAAGGTGTTAAGTGGAGGAGGACAGGTGGTGGGAATCATACTTACTGAACTCGCTTGATGTAACAACTGTGATACCAGCTAGTCATTCAATTGCAAGTAAACTTTGTTACACTCCAAACGACACACGTGAAGGAATCCCGCTATATATATATATATATATATATGAGAGAGAGAGAGAGAGAGAGAGAGATGAAAGTTAAGCGATTCATGTTGGTAAGAGGAGCAAAGCAACGAAGATTAGTGGAGAGAATGGTGGGGTTGGGGGAGTGGGGGAGGATATGTGAAACATATGGTGGCGCCATCCATTAGTTGTTTTGAGCACTTACCTGCAACAACACTCAGTAATCTCCTTATAGAAATCTTCCTCACGGACTTTTGTCAATAGCTGTACATAGATGTTGTAACAGGATAGATTAGAGGCTACATAATGTAGGTCTTGCCATTATGTCAAATTTGTGATTACTATACAGTACTGTGGAGTGCACTAATGAAAGAGAAGTGAGACTATTAGTTGTGGATAGGAACAACAGATGGCGTTATTTTGTGGTGGCATCTGGCAACCTTTAGGAGCACGATTTTATTAGTACATTAGATTGCAGGTTTCCCATCTAGTATATAATCTCTACTTGTGGGTGCCGGCGAGGGGGTATATATACGGGCGGGGCCTTATGCTCACTGAGGGGCACTCCTCACATTCAAAATGTCCCCGATGACAAAACACACTTATTGGTCTCATTTATACATTAGAGGGTGAATATCCCAATCACAAGACCTTCACTCATAGCTAGATATTGCTTGCATAATCTATTTCACAAGGCATTCTCGGATAATGCAGGTATTCATATAAGCACAGAAAATATCACTTCTCAAGTCTTGCAAACCCTCGACTTGATTATACAGTTCTAAAATCATATAATCTCATTTGCCCATCATAAAGTTTCTTAAATACATCATGACACTTGTAAAATTACACTGATTGTAATCCTGAACACATTAATAGTCTATGGGCTGATATAAAGAAGATGATGCAATATTATGCAAGTACCCTTTACTCTTAGAACCGTTAGTTGGGTCCTCTATAGGGAGACATTCCACAATCCTTGTCTTTTACAGTAGTAGGGTCCCTATATAAATAATTAACTGTTTTTCAACATTTAAAAGCACATAGATTATATAATGCTCACACAAGTGATGCCTGATGTCCTGGCACTGGCCAAGGGCCGGTATACCTTACAATATATATATATATAATATATATATATATATAATATATATATATATATATATATATATATATATATATATATATATATATATATATATATATATTGAACAGTTTCATCAACGAGTCCCCGAGATGGTTGATAGTGACCGGGCGGCACAAGAGGGCCTTGGGAGTGTTGCGACGTGCTGCTCGCCTCAACAGAGTTACTCTACCGCCAGACGATGTTCTCCTGGCCATGATGGTACAGATTCAGAGTGAGGTAGGTATTGGTTTATTATGTCCAACTCTCTAAAGATGGTGTCACACGAGTGTTTTTTTCCTTCATCTTTTATGGGCAATTTAAGTTCCCTAAGAATTAACACCTTCCTGACGGGTCCCGTCACGAGACGGACACCGAAATTTGCTTATTATGTATCCTGGGAGAGAAGCAAGCTGTTGCAGGGCGCGCAGGACCCCTTCATTTGTCGCCCACCAAGTCTGGGCCGGCACTATTACAGCTTACAGCCGTCTCTCAGCTCACTGCAGTGTTACACATAGCGAGAACTGCTCAAAACCGCTAATTTTTAGCAATTTTGGCTAACCTCTGGAAGATCGTTGCAAGACAACCAGACGTTATACAGAGATAATTCAGGTGTCATTGTATTATGTTCTGGCTCTTGTTTATGCATGAAAATGTGCAGGGCATGAAGCTCAAATAAGGCCAAAATCCATGCAATGAAAGAGTTAAACTAGCTAACAAAATCTACCTTCGATCTAGTTTCTGATGCCAATGCAAAAGAGCTTTAACATACTACGAGTGTCAATGGGTTAATCCACTACACCACAACGTGATACAGAATGATTAACTTTTTTCCTATTTATATTAAGGAGAAGGGAAATCCTACTTAGAGAATGTATTTCAATTCTTATACAAGTCATAGGAACCATATTCCAGGATACCAGACATGGATTTTTACAAGTAGCCCCACGCAACACAGGTTTAAGTGATTTCATTTAGTAGCTAACATGTTTTTGTGATATATACTTGATATTTATGACTCTCGTGATTGGCTGGGCGGGAATTATATGAAATCACAGCCCGAGTAGAGTTGCGTGGGGCTACTTGTCAAAATCCCTGCATGGTATCATGGAATATGAATTCTACAACTTGTGTATGAATTGAAATACATTCTCCAAGTAGGATTTCTCTTCTCCTTAACTCAATTATTGCTGGCGGACTTGTTTATATCACCGTAGCGCCAGGCGGGCATAATTGCCAAAAATTACCTTAATTTCATGCTCTTTTCAAGAGCTAGAGCGTAATACAATTTATATCCGTGAAAGTTCAATGATAGAGCTTTCCAATGACACCTGAATCATCCCTGTATGACATTTGGTTATCTTGCAACGATCGTGCAACCAAAGACCAAATCGGTAAAAAAAGTGTCAATTTGGCTGTTTTGGTGTGCGAGAGACAGCACATGAGTGAGGTAGCCGTATGTCGGGCTTCAGTGCTGACTCGCACACTGTGGTGAATGGTTGGAGCCCACTTATGCTCCCTCCAATACTTGGCATCTTTGTCAGTGCTCATAATTGCCTCAAAATGGTGTCCGTCATATGACGGGCACCGTTCAGATGGCCAATTTTATCTCTCCCGTCATATGACGGTCACCACGAGTTAAGGGTTAATATAAATATGAAAAGGTTAATAGTCCTGTACGACGCTGTAGTGTATATATACTGTATATATGTATATATATATATATATACAGTATTTGGATATATAGATATTTTTGTTTCTTTTACCCAGAGTGCAGATCAGGAAAAGCATGTTGAAGGAATTGACAACGGTGAAGAATTTAAGCCTTTGGCTCCAGCCGACTCCCCGCCGTCCCTCGCTCTCACATATAAAGAGGAACAGGGGGCCTCTACCGCCAGACGATATTGGCTGCCAAAGCTGCCCAAGTTGATCAGGTACGGTCGCGCTCAGTGTGATTTTGATAAGTTCTTTTGTCTATAAATTATGGACTTTCTGTTTTGGTTTGTTTGTTTTTCAACTTTTACATTTTAAAGGAGCCCAGTCGGTATTGTGCAGCATAATTTACTGGTTCGGCTCAATGGTTAAAGGAGAGGGCTTAGTTTGCTTTCAAAACTTCTATCAAAAATTAATAAAACACCCACAAGACCCCCTCCAATATAAATTTTTACATTTTTCGGCATAAAAACGTCCCGGCTGAAGGCCAATTCCTCTTCAAATACAGGCTCGCTATCGCTCGCCAGAAAAAAATCGACACCAAAATGGCACGAAACGTCAGAAATGGGGAAAAAGGTCTGAAAATTGCCAAACTAATGGGGCGAATGTCTTGAAATCTCATAACTAATAGGGCTAAACATGAGGGAGGAGGAGGACTCGAAAAACCAACTGCCTCCCCTTAACCCCTAGCTATCGGCGCACAACATAAGTCGAGTATAATAAATCTGGACTATCTGGCGGCGCTCGACATAGGTCGTGTGGCAATTTCAGCACGTAATGTTGCTGAGAGAGAGAGACAAGTGGTGGCAGGAGAGTAGCGAGCGTATGACTGCTCCAGACCACCGCGGTGAACCTACTGACACGAATCCCACCTCCTCCCTCCCTCTCTCACTCGCTATATACGGAATTGTATGGGGAAAGTGCCGAATTACATGCTTTTTGCACTCGCGTTGTGCGGTTGTTGCAAGAAAACTAGCCATCATAAAAGGATCGTTATGGTGTCATTGGAAAGCTCTGTTTATGCCCTTTCGGGGATAGATACTTGTTTTACGTTCTGGGACTTATTTAGGCATGAAAATTATCACGTAAACAGCCCTATTTTGGCTAAAAACACCCCGCTGGGCGGTACATATAAATAGACCGCTAGCCCGCTAATCTAGTGTTAAGTCATGTCCGAACCTTCATATCTCCCCGTTCACTACCGGAACCCCATCTTGTTAATTTTCTTGTTACCATTAAGGGACTTTTGGGACCTCGCTTTTTTTTATCTTACTCTTCCTCTCTCTTTGGCTTGTATCCATTCGGCCCCATTCTGCTTACTGTTTTAAGAGTTTACCCCCATCCATTTGTCAATATTTCCCTGGCAAGCGGTAGCGAGCCAGCATATATATATTTTTGTTTTGACAGCAAGCTAAATTTAAAAAAATTTCGATAGAAAAATGTCTCCGGTGAAGCCGGATTTCTCCATACAATGCTTTTACGCCAAATAGAGAGGGAAAGGAAGACAACAAAAAGCGAGGTGGGCTCCCTTAAATAAAGTGACACGGGTTGTCCTTCTAGCAGGGGATAGGTCTGACCGCCTGGAGGTGTTTTATGCATGGCCACCCTCATAGAGGGGAGTAAGGCATACGGTAATAGATAGATCGTATCAATTAACCCCTTCTGTACCGGTGACGTCATTTTAGCTTTACTCTGGCTACTATTAGGCAATTTTACTCAGTTAACCCGGGAACTGCCGGGAGACTCTTAAGAGTTCCCCCGGCGGACTGCGGGAAGACTCTTAAAAGTAAGGGAAAAAACATCCATTTAAAATACCCCCCCCCCAAAAAAAATTTTTTTTTTTTTTTTTTTTGCCCCAGAGCCATGCCAAATATCACTCCTCCACCTCCCCTCCTTCCCCACTTTCCTCCCCTCCTTCAGTTATCATCTATTTTCCTTGTTATTCCCTTATTCTGTGGTCTATTTTCGTGCTAACATTAGCGAGTTGGTAGCAGCGCGTTGTCATCACTGTTACCAAGCGTGGGAAAGAGCGAGAGAGAGACTATTGCGTAACAGTGTCTCTCCAGACAAGGGGAGGGGAGGAGGGCAGGGAGGTTGCCTCAGCCATACATTATGTAACTCCCGGCCTGTATCGCCGATATTGACCATCCAAACACTGTTTCCACTTGTTTTATTGTTGTAACAGGTTAATACCTTTATAATCAACCTATAATAGGCGCATATGGATAAGTATTAATGCTATTTATGGTAAAATAACGATGTTAGTGATGGGAACAGCTCAAATACGTCAGCACAGGAGTGTGGTGTCTCATACCCCCCATGCGCACTTCTTAGGTTAAAGAGGGCCTCCAGCAATGAACAGGCTTCGAATTATCTCATTTAACCCATTTTACAACCTCAGACCCTTCTTAACCCGTATAGCCCCAGCGACGCGTCTGACGCGTCGGCGATGTATGTAACGCACAGCCCCAGAGACGCGCCTGGCGCGTCACCCTAATTGCGCCGACCGTGACCTCAGGTGTAGCCACTCAAGAGGGCTCAGATTTGTATGGGAACTGTGTACGTATCCCACGCAACCGTGCCGATGGTTGAAAACTCTCAAAGTCCACGTGCGTGCGCGCGAGCGCGCAATAACCTGTTTTTTTGGGATAATTGCCTTCAATTTTTTACTCTTGTAAAATCCATTTTCGGGGGCTCTGTAGTACCATTTTTTAAGCTTTTTGAGCGGTTTTTCGTGGTTTTTCCTTCATTCCTAACCCATTCGCTATTGTTTCTGGAATAAAACCATTTTTTGAAAACCGGCCGGGTTCTGGTGCGCAAACATTACAAAACTAGCCGGGGCTCCACGGGTTAAACTGCACAAAATCGTCTAAATATAGCAAGAATAAAAATAAAAAGACGTCGCCATTAAAGAAGGGGTTATAACTAGAGGTAGATCGGATATTGATTTCTTGATATTTGCGGATGCGGATATTTATTTTCAGTATTTGCGGATGCGGATGCGGATGTACAAAATGATGCGGATATCTGCGGATGCGGATGTGTATACGGATATCCGGTCCACCTCTAATACCCACATATCCTTCCTAAGCAGCATAAAATCGTCTAATGATAGCAAAAATAAACTGCTAAAACGTGTCAGAGCTTCAAGGGGTTAATAGTTAATTAGTTATTCTGTAAAAGTGTAAATATAATCAGTTTTTATGACTTACTAGTTACGAAAATATCCGCACTATATCCGCATTATTGGATGCGGATGCGGATGTACAAAATGATGCGGATATTCGCGGATGCGGATGCGGATACGGATATCTGGTCCACCTCTAGTTATAACATACACAACACCATCAAGCCATATTTTGCTAAACACAGAAATCCTGACCAACTATAATTCAGGTTATAATGAACTGTCCTCAATTGACCCTGGTGTCCAAAATTTCCCCCTTTAAGGGAGCCCACCTCGCTTTTTTTCTCTTTCTCTCCCTCTCTCTTTGGCTTGTATCCATTCGGCTCCATTCAGCTTACTGTTTTAAGACGTTTACCCCTATCAAGGTGTCAATATTTTCCTGGCGAGCGGTAGCGAGCCAGCATATACAGTATATATTTTTGTTTTGACAGCAAGCTAAATTTGTACATTTTTTGACAAAATAAATTCTCCGGTGAAGCCGGATTTCTCCATACAATGCTGGCTCGCTTTCGTTCGCCAGGAAGATATCGACACCTGGATGGGGATAAACGTCTTAAAACAGTTGGCTGAATGGATACAACCCAGGGAAAGAGAGAAAAGCAGAGCAAGATAAAACAAACCGGTGACCTCCATTAACTGTATATTATATCTTTTCCAGTACTGCCAAGATCCGCCTGGTGGTATAGTTAGTGAGCATGATGATGTTCATGTCTTCCTTGGTGTACTATGGCCTTAATTAACCCTTTGAGTACCAGCGATGTGTGTTATAATATAGTCTAGCTATATTTAGACGGCATTATGCAGCTTAGGAAGGATCTGTGGTAGTTAGAAGGGTTGGTTGAGATTGTTTGAAGCTATATAGTTGCTAGAGGTCCTTCCCAAGTTTAATACAATCGTCTAATAGTTGCCAGAATATGATGAAAAGGACGTCCCTGGTACTGTATGGGTTAACGTGTGTTATAATATATTCTAGCTATATTTATACGGTATTATGCAGCTTAGGAGGGATCTGTGGTAGTTAGAAGGGTTGGTTGAGATTATTTGAAGCTATATAATTGCTAGAGATCCTTCCTAAGCTGAATAAAATCGTCTAATAGTTGCCAGAATATTATGAAAAGGACGTCCCTGGTACTGCATGGATTAACGGTATATTATATTCTTCTCCAGTACTCCCAAGATCCGCCTGGTGGTATTGTTAGTGAGCGTGATGATGTTCATGTCTTCCTTGGTGTACTATGGTCTCAACTTGAGTGGCGCCACCTACAGCAACGACCCCTTCCTGTACATTATGTTGGTGGGGCTGATGGAGATGCCCGGGTATATCTTCACTGTGCCCATCATACACCGCTGGGGCAGGACGGGACCGGCCAAGATAGGTTACAGCATCACCGGTGTCGTTATCCTTAGTATCACTTTCGTTCCAGCAGGTTGGTCGCTGGATAACTCTACCATTAGACCATATCAACCACCAGAACATATCAACCAGTAGATCATATCAGCCAATAGATTTTCTATGTTCTCTATATGACTTTAGAACAACAAAATCCAGCCACAACACTGCCCCACCATGCAAACACTGTAGCCGACACTGGCGTGGCACCAAATCCACTCCACTCCACACCAACCTCGGCAGAGCCATACCAAGACAGCACCAAAAACAAGGTTGTTTTGTATATAGGTAGCGCCAACGAACTTGACAATAATCTTGATCCCTGACCTCTCTGCAACTCAAAAGGGCCTAGAGCAAACTGGATGTAAATATACACACCTATTTCCTGGTGGACTCTTCCTAAATGATAGAAACGCCAGCCCGATTGCTTTCATTAATTTCGAGTTATAAGAAGTTAAGGGGTCAAGATTATTGTCAAGTTCGCTGGCGCTACCTATAGTAATGGCTTTCGGTCTACAAGTCTACCGCCATTCTCCCTATTAGTTGCCTTGTACGACACGCAGTAGGATGTGAGGGGCACATTCTATTATTCCTCCACCATAAGATGATCGTGTACTCAACCTTTAACTGTGTTGGTGGTGTAATGGTTTAGGTGCGTATGTTCTGGGTGTGGTGTCCAGAGTTGGATCCCGGGAGGACCATATTATGCTTTCATTAGTTTAATCAAGTACATTGTGGTTTGTAATTGATGATTAATGTTAAGAACGGGGTGTTACTTATTCCTCCACCATAAGATGATGGCCCCCGTACCCCCAAGGGGGACTTGACTGAATAAAATTGTATAGTTGCCCTTAGGGCACAATCTTCTTAGGTGTTTTTTGTGACGATAAAGTTGGTTCTATCAAGCATATATTTTTGACATAATAATGTCTTTCACGGACCATAAATATATCTTGTCTTGATAGCGTAATGCATAAGTGCGCGGAATTGCGGTGTGAGTGTCCTAGGTTCGAGTCCTTGGAGTGCCACATGTATTTGTTGATATCATTAATTGAGTTTAGAAATGAAGTTGGTTGGTGGAAAAACTATAATAATATGCTAATACTCTAATGTGAATACCTGTTTAATATACCTAGGCCATACTACCAAACCCTCTTCCTCCTCGCACTTCCAGAAATTTCCTGGCTGGTGATGACGTTGGCTCTGCTGGGTAAGATCTTCGTGACGGGGTCGTGGATGATCTTGTTTGTGTACACGGCGGAGTTGCTCCCCACTGAGGTCCGGGTGCAGGGTCTCAGCGTCACCTACACTGCGGCTCAGATCTCCGGGTCCATCTCACCTTACATTTCGGACTTCCTGGTTTGTGGCTAAATGTTTTTGATAGCGTAAATGTTCTTGATAGCGTAATGCATAAGTGTGCGGAAATTCGACGTGAGTATGCTAGGTTCGAGTCCTTGGAGTGCCACATGTATTTGTTGATTTCATTAATCGAGTTTAGAAGTGAAGTTGGTTGGTGGAAAAAAATATATAATAATAAGCACTGGATGACCTAGATGTTTGTGCATTTGTATTTTGTTTTTGTGTGTTCATTGTTTCCTGTTGTGATGTCCCTATTTGGGCTCTGTCTTGAGTCCCCCCCCCCCCCCTTACACAAAAAAACAAATAGGAAAAGTGGGGATTGGGCCTGAGTACATACATACATACATACATACATATATACCATGTGAGAAACACATTATTGACAACATTTTCCATATAGCTTCATCAGGCCAGTGACATACACCAACACATTTTCCATATAGCTTCATCAGGCCAGTGACATACACCAACACATTTTACAACTGTACAATTTCTAGATTCTTCTTAAACTGCACAACATCGTCTAAATATAGCTAGAATAAAATTAACAAGACGTCGTCGGTATAGAAGGGGTTAATTAGGTTTATTTGTAAGTTAATTGGTGGGTTGGTGATTATATGAACTTGTATATCTAAAGCCGGTATCACACGAGAGCTTTTAATTTTATTTTTGTCTATGTGAGTGAGGGAGACAAAAGGCAGAACTGCCTGTATCGAGTGCCTCCTCCAGAGTTGAAAGAGTGACAGGGACAAAATCAAGGGACGTTCGAGTCAAAATGCCTGGACACACGGAGTTTGAAGCAATTTAAGTCCTAGAAAGAGGGAAAGACTGATTCTGGGAGAGAGTTCCAGAGCTCAGCAGTTGAGTAGAAGAAAGTCTGAGAATAAAGTTTCATTCTTGGGTTGGAGAGTTGCACAGAGTAGGGGTGGGATTGTGTTGCAAGACGGGTACTATGTACCCTACGTAAAGGAGGTGTATACACTGGGAAAGCTCTGAGCAACATTGGTTATTAAATAGCGATAAAATAGCGAGAGAGATGCAACATTCAATGATACAAAAATTCTGACAACATTTCTGGAATATTTTGTCCTGGTATCGGAAACTAGACTGATGATGGATGAATTTAAGTAACATATATATTTATAATGTTGACCTCATAAACTGCCAGATCAGTGTTGAAGGTAAATATTGAGGGAAAATGCGCTCGTGTGATACCGGCTTTAATTGACAACTTGCGAGTTTCAGGCTATAAAGAAGTTGGAGGTGTAGACATCGATAGTAAATAGAAATGCAATAATAATGTAGGTTTCTGATGGCTAAAGAGTATGTTGAATTGAATGTTATGTATCTATGAATGTGCTACAACCACATTTTAGCTGGTAGTTCTGCTAAATATCGATGTCTACAGCTTCAACTTCCTTATAAAAAACGAAACTCGCAAGTGGTCAATTGGTGGGTTGGTGATATATGAATTTGTAAATCTAAGATGCGTGTGAATGTGTATTTTGTTTTTGTGTGTTAATTGTGTTCTGTTGTGTTTTGTGTTGTCCCTATTCTAGCTCTGTCTTGAGTCTCCCCCCCCCCCCACCACCACCCCCAAAAAAAGAAATTAAACAAAAATAGGAAAAGTGGGGATTGGGCCTGAGTAGATAGATAGATAGCATATATATCTTCTTATTTTGACAGCAAGCTAAATTTGTAAATTTTTCGATAGAAAAATGTCTCCGGCGAAGCCGTATTTCTCCATAAAATGATGAATCGCTATCGATCGCCAGGAATAAGCTTCCAACAGACGATTTTGCTTTCCCATCCAGAGACCCCTGGTGCCTTGGCTGCCCTCCGTGGTGTTCGGTGTCTCGGCATTTATCGGCAGTGTGGCTCTCCTGCCCCTACCGGAGACACACAAGAAGAACCTCCCAGACACCATAGCTGACCTGGACTGTCTCTGGACCAATCACTAACCACCATAGCTGACCTGGACCGTCTCTGGACCAATCACTAACCACCATAGCTGACCTGGACCATCTCTGGACCAATCACTAACCACCATAGCTGACCTGGACCGTCTCTGGACCAATCACTAACCACCATAGCTGACCTGGACCGTCTCTGGGCCAATCACTGACCACCATAGCTGACCTGGACCATCTCTGGACCAATCACTAACCACCATAGCTGACCTGGACCGTCTCTGGACCAATCACTAACCACCATAGCTGACCCAGTAAAAACCTGGTATAACAAAATATATACTGTGTATATATATATATATATATATATATATATATATATATATATATATATATATATGGAGGTAAAATCACAAATACGTGTGATCAAAATATGTATTACCCTGAAGATGTTTTGAGAATAGACGAAAGCTTGGTGTTCCATTGTTTCAATTTTCCTACCGAGTTTTAACATATATACTGTATATATGTATATATATATATATATATATATATATATATATATATATATTGTATATATATATATATATGTATATATATATATATATATATATATATATATATAAGATAGATAGATTCTATGCCACACAAAAACATATGTGTACAACTGTACATACAGTACATCAATAGCTAAGAATTGAAACTTACGTTGTTAGGGTTATGAGCCATACATCCTTTCACTTAAACATTATTCTATTCAGTATGCAGTTGGGTCTGAGTACATGATTAGATTGATCTCCAGTATTCCATAAATGTATATAAATTCGTAGTCATGTGCATAATCTTTTAACTGTTTTGATGATGTATATAATGGTTAGAGTGTTTAAGATCTGTAGGCTATATGTGGTAACCCAGGTTCGAATCCCGGGAAGATCACATGCTTTCATGAATTTCATTGGGAGATGTTTGGTGTTGGGAGTGAAATGAATAAATTAGATTATCCTTACCATCGCAGTATGTGAGAGAACTAGATAAACAAAAAAGGAATATTATGCAACAATGAAAGAATGTAAAATGGACATCATTAATTTGCTTTAAGGGAGCCCACCTCGCTTTTTTTATTCTTTCTGTCCCTCTCTCTTTGGCTTGTATCCATTCGGCCCCGTTCAGCCTACTGTTTTAAGACGTTTACCCCCATCCAGGTGTCAATATTATCATGGCGAGTGGTAGCGAGCCAGCATATATATATTTTTGTTTTGACAGCAAGCTAAATTTGTACATTTTTTTATTGAAAAATTTCTCCGGCGAAGCCGGATTTCTCCATACAATGCTGGCTCGCTATCGCTCGCCAGGAAGAAATCGACACCTGGATGGGGATAAACGTCTTAAAACAGTTGGCTGAATGGGGCCGAATGGATACAAGCCAGAGAAGGAGAGAAAAGGAGAAAAGGATAAACAAAAACGAGGGGGCTCCTTTAAGGTGAGATTTGTATTTATTTGTTCCTTTATTTATGTATTCATATATTATTTTTAGTTTCCTACCAAGACCTCCATCAAACTTTAAAAATTACCCCCAAAACCCCTCTTTGAAATACAGTAAATGTGTACATTTTTTGGTAAAACTTTGTCCCTACCAAAGGCCTGCTCTTCTTAAATTTCAGGACAAGCCCCATAGCCTCTTTTAGTCTAATGCCGGTATCACATGAGCGCTTTTTCCCTCAACATTTATCCTCAAAACTGGTCTGCCAGCTCATGAGGTCAACATTTAAGATATTTCGGCTACTTATAATCATCCATCATCAGTCTAGTTTCCGATATCAGTGTAAATATTCCACAAATATTGTCAGAAAAATTTTGATCATCGAATGTTGACTAAAAAAGCTCTCGTGTGATACCGGCATTAGACTAATAGAGGTTATGGGGCTTGTCCATTATTAAGTTTATGGGTTAAGTTTAGAGTACAAGATTGACTTGACTGATAATGGTTGTTTAGAGTTATTAAAGTTTAGGTACAGTAGGTGAGCTAAAATTACACATACATTAAGAGGAGCCTTGTTTCTTTCTGGGCCCCCTTCTCCCTCATTTTTAGCCCCATTAGTTTTGAGATTTTAAGATGTTTGCCCCAGTAGTTTGGCAACTTCAAGACCTTTCATGCCATTTATGTGTTGATTATTTCCTGACGAGCAATAGCGAGCATATAATTTAGAAGGAGCCGGCCATCGGCTTTGACATTTTTCTACCGAAAAATTTACAAGTTTATCTCGAAGGGGAATCTTGGGGGTATTTTTTTAAAGCTTGATGGAGGTCTTGGGAGGAAGAAAAATAGATTAATGAACACGTACATACAAATAGATTAATGAACACGTACATACAAATAGATTAATGAACACGTACATACAAATAGATTAATGAACACGTACATACAAATAGATTAATGAACACGTACATACAAATAGATTAATGAACACGTACATACAAATAGATTAATGAACACGTACATACAAATAGATTAATGAACACGTACATACAAATCTCCCCTTAAACGGGAAAGGGTTTATTAATTGGTCGATTTATTTATGTTTATTATTTTTTTAGTTTCTTCCCTAGACCTCTATCAAACTTTAAACAAATCTCCAAGATCCCCCATCTAGATAGATTTGTACATTTTTCGGTAGAAAAATGTTCCGGCCAGAGGGCGGTTGCTCCTAAATTACAGGCTTGCTATAACTCTCCAGGAAAAAATCAACATCTAAATGAAGCGACAGGTCTTAATAATTACAAAGAAATGGGGCAAAAGGTTTTTAAATCGCCAAAATAATTGGCCGAACGTCTTAATTAAAATATGAAAACTAATGTGACTAAACACGAGGGAGAAAGGGGGGGGGGACATAAAAACCGACCACTGGACTAATGACTCTTATCAACAAAAATACACCTTCGTAATCGTATTTTATATTTTAGTTACTGGTTAGTTTCACGTTTTCTTATATACCCTTAAGTAAGAAAACTAATATTTATTTATGGGTAACTATATTATAATGAATAAATGTCCTTGCCATTAAGGGAGCCAACCTCGCTTTTTTTGTTTTCTTTCTCTCCTTCCCTCTTTGGCTTGTATCCATTCGGCCCCATTCAGCCTACTGTTTTAAGACGTTTATCCTCATCCAGGTGTCAATATTTTCCTGGCGAGCGATAGCTAGCCAGCATATAATTTTTGTTTTGCCAGCAAGCTAAATTTGTAGGCCTACATATTTCGATAGAAATATGTCTCCGGCGAAGCCGGATTTCTCCATGCAATGCTGGCTGGCTATTGCTCGCCACGAAGAAATCGACACCTGGATGGGGATAAACGTACGTCTTAAAACAGTTGGCTGAATGGGGCTGAATGGATACTAGCCAGGGAAAGATGAAACCAAAAAAACGGTGACCCCCCTTAATATATTATATCTTAATAAATAAAGGTCAATGTTTGTTTGTCAGTTACACGACCTTTGTACCTTTGTTACTAAACTCCTCCCACAGTTTTGGTGCCAGGTGGAAGTGTGGAGCACCGTTGGAAAGCCCAGGCTTTGGAGATGGTTTTAGGCGAGTTTAGTGGTAAACAGAGACATTTTTGTTCAATAAAAATTTCGGCAGAACTTATGTAGTATACGGGAGCGAAAAAAATGCGAAAAAAATTGCCGTTTGGGGCAGAAGGAGGCCTCCGATCGAAAAGGTGTATGGAACGAAAGTTGTTCGCAGCTCCCCAAAATGGGGGTACGGATGTCAGATCCAAAATCGGAGGTCATTTAGCGGCCGAAATCGAGGTCGCTGTTTAATGAGGCACAGGGAGGTCGAGGCCGGTGATTATGGTAGTAGTAGTATTGTGATGATTGTGGTAGTAGTGATTGATGATGGTGATTATTAAAATGCCCCAGAACGAGAAGCCCACCACGGAAGCCACGAGTGAGCACCACCAGGAAACGGGAACAGAAACACCCGAAGGAAAGGCCCACAGAACGAAAGGACCAGGTGACCAAGCCAACCAGTTAAGACAGGCCGAAGCCCGCAGGGCTAAGCAGCTCCAAACCACACCTGCCTATCACTTCTAACCACTGACCCTTCCCCCACCTCGCGTATACACTACCCCTCGTGTCCTACACCTCTACCTACATGATGATGAACATGAATACACCTTAATGTAATACACCCATGCCCTGTCCCTAGGTTGAGCCAATGCCAACCAGTTCAGACAGGCCTAAATCTATGTATGTTTTTCCATCCAAGAAGTAATATGTTAACCCCCTGTCTTGCCAGACTAAGTTTCTGAAGACCAACCGCCCCCATAAATCTATGTATGTTCTTCCATCCGAGAAGTAATATGTTAACCCCCTAAAATACCTTGTCTTGCCAGACTAAGTTTCTGAAGACCAACCGCCCCATAAATCTATGTATGTTCTTCCATCCGAAAAGTAATCTGTTAAAACCCCATGTCATAAACTCATAATTGATAAGAAACTATGATACCCACGGGTACACCAGTGTATATATAACCATTATTCCTGTAAGACCTAGACAGAAATGACTGCAGATGTTAGCCACCATGCAGTAACTCTATAATTCTTACGCCAACCAGAGATTATATACACCACCCTCTTTTACCATTGTCTCGACGCCTTTCCACCACGAAACAATACCGAAGCTACCCCTACGAACTGCCGCTTTCTTTGATATATATGTCATAGAAAACACAGTTCCCAGGAACAACTAGAATCAGCAAGAAATAGTGTCAGAGTAACAGTGTCCATAACCATCGTATTGACGAGTAATAATACACCATGTTTTTCTCTACTTTTATCCACAGTCAAGCACACACCTACAGTTAACCTCCTCTTCCCCACAGCCCACAGTCCACATGATTCTATCATTTCCAAACTCATATACCACCACTTATTGCTCATCCCCCGGTAGCGTTTGGCTAACGTACCTTCCCTGTCATTAACCCCCAGGCTACGATACCAACTGTAGCCTAATGCCACCCCTACGCCCAGAGACCTTAGGGTCAAACTTCCACGTAACCCCCCTTAACCCTCTCCCTCTCGTTAACCCCCCCACGCTCCTCAACTCCCTTCCGACCTAGACTCTCCAGCATACCCCCTGAATATCCTTAACTTTTCCGTTACTAACATTCTCAAACCTTTTGTATATATACTCCTATCCAGCCTACCTTCCCCCAGTAGGAAGGAACATCATTAGAACTTTACTAACCCTTTGCATGCCATCTATTCCCTCACAACCCATTCACAACCCTGTACCAAATGATCGTCCGTGCGAGGCTAGCCGCCTCACCAGTGACTAACTTCTATTGCCATACTTCCAGATCAATGTGGCACAGTTAGCAACCCACTCTCCACCACATCCAACCACCCATGCAATTAACAACCTAACCAAGTAAACCAGCTGATCAAGGCACCTTCGGTTTTGGTATTACGAACACCCACATCTGTCTCATAAACAGAGGGTTATTACAAACCCTTGTGATATGGCAAGCCCCCAGCCACAGCCGCCCCGACGACCATCACAGAGAAGGGACGCGCACCTCCCCCTTTCACCCACCCGAGGAGGGAGACCCCTACCCCTGCAGAGGTATACCTGACCCCTGTTTTGACTTCCGGGTCATTGCCAGGTAGCACAGGAATTCTTCCTATCAATGAACTAACCATGTATGACTAACACCCTTACTAACCTCTATTAACCCACAATAAACCATTAACCTTCCTTGCATACTCCGATAACCAAATTAGCACCTCAGCTATACCCTAGAATGAAGACTGAGCAATTTAAGAGAGACGCTCCTAGCACAGCTGTCCCAAACCTCCTTGCAAAGTAGATCCGGTCTTTCTCCCCTAAATACTTCCAGTATAGCCAAAATAGTACCTCTTACTAAGGCTCAGTTATATTACAGTATGAAGGCTCCATACAGCCATGTGCCACAACAGTAATCACCCCCTGACCTAGTTCCCGTATCAATTGAGAGCTCAAATAAGTCCATCAAAACTCGAGATCCCTATGGCCGACAGGGTCCAAAACCACACCTATAAATCAAGCTCCAGCCCCCAGTAAAATCAGTTGAAAGATAGACACCAACCAGTGGCTGGTCCCTTAAGTTGACCTCTAGCTCTGCCCTTGTTTTGTTCCTGAGAATTGAGTTCCAGAGCTGGCAGACTCCGTGGCAGATTGAGATAGAAGAATCTGTCCACGTAAAAGAAATCTATGTGCACCTTATAACCTTAGGGGAGGTGTGGTGGAGTGGTCTTGCCACTGGCCTGGTAATCCAAAGGTCCCGGGTTCAAATCCCGATGTATCAATGGGAAGATATTATTGGGATGGAATTTGTGCTGTACCTAGTATCAGTGCATTACCACAAGCCCACCGAAACGTCAATAAAATACCCTCATTGTTCCCTGATTAAATAGCAGTGTATGAATATTCCCATATTCAAAATATGCTATAGGGGTGCAATGCCTGGTGAGTTATCTGCTCAACAGGTGGCGTTGTGTGTGTGTAAGTGTGAGAGTCCGAGTGTAGAGGGTGAGACAGTGAAGCACGGGAACGAGATGGCTTCAGAGATGAGGTCGTTTCGGGCCATGAGTGAGCATCGTGCCTCATGTGAAGGCAAGATGGCAGGTGCTCGTTGTACTCTACGTGCTTCACATGTCTCACTCCCTAGACTGGAACAAGACCTCACGGGCTTCACTGTTCATTGTAAAGCGGTGAATGTTAAGGCTCTCAGCCTATGCCCGAGAGGAAGTAAGTTGGAATATAGAAAAAAAAAAAAAAAAAAAAAAAAAAAAAAAAAAAAACATAAACCAGTGGGGATATAAGAGTGTAGCCAGCAACGATCGCCAAGAGATCCGTCTTGAGAACTTCTACATATGGACCATCTGGACGGCCGCGGAACCAGTCGCTAGCCCCCAACCTCACGGACGCAAGATAACCAGGACCAGACCAATCAAATACGACCCAAGATTCACTCTATCAGCACTACAGTGTTACAGTGCTATTCAGAGACTCACTTATTAATATTTCTATGAAGTGGCTATATCTTTGCCCCAGTATAATTCATATATAACCATTCCATTAGGAAGTGCTAAGCGTATCAGTGTTTATTAATTAACAGGCGATATTAACTCTCGTAATTATCCATATATCCAGATATTATTACATAGAAGTGAAACCCTAGTGATATCTGAATGTTCGCCCACTGATTTGCGTTCTATGTATTTCTGATGCAAGAATATAAAACTTAGATCAGTACCCCCCTGAGGTTACTAGAATTCACGTGCTCTAAAATACGTGTGTCTAATCTAGTCTGTGAACTACTACTTGTGCATCATAGCTACCAGTGATAAATCTAAAAGTGAATATGAATCTATAAGTAACATTTATGGTCTCCAGTATATCAACTTGTGAATAAAGCCAGTGATCAGAAGATTAATACCTGAACGTTGGAAGTGGGAGACTAGGCTCCATCCAGATCCACTTAATGCTAGTTGTTCAATTCTATCATTTGTCTGGTACGAGTATTCATACCTTCTTATGCTTCATATTAATCATCATCAAGGAAACTGTAGAAGTATGTTCATCAATAAAAGTGATCGTGTGTCTTGTTACCGTGTGTTTATTTTGTGTTCTCTATTCCTCATACCTTGTTTTGTGCATGCAGCCTTCTATACCCAGTCAGTTAGAACTCACATTACCCAAGTTAATCCTGTAGAAAAACAGGGAATAACATTGGCGGCAGCGGTGGTTCTTGATTCGGATAAAAGGTTGCATTGCATTGCAAGTTTGGAACAGCCAGAACACGATAACATCATGGCGCACCGTTCTCACATCCCCATCCCACATTATGATGGGGAAACTTACGAGATCGAAACGTTCATGGACATAGTGAAACCCGTACTTGACCTAGTTTATACCACGGACGCAGAAAAGATAGCCGTGACATTAACGCACCTGGGAAAAGCCGTTTCCCTGGTTGCCTACCAAGTGCACCTTGCTCTCACATGGGACGAATTTCGCCCAATAGTGATAGAAGCCATTAAGCCTTCGTTGGGCGTTTTCGTGGCCCACACCCGTATCCAAGACACTAAATTCGAAGGCGATCTAGATGCCACAGTGAATAAGATCGCCCAACATATAAAAGTGTCTTTCCCCACATTGACCAGAATCCAGCAAGAGCAGCAGATTCTGGTCAACCTTGTATCAATATTGCCCTCAGCAGTAAAAGATCATTTCCGGGTGCACGATTTCGTCGGATATAAAAAAGATCTCATCACGATCCGACGTATTTTGGCCGTGCGCACAGAAACACCCACCCAAATCGCTGTAATAAAGAAGTTTCTCACGCACCCGCAGCACCTCGACCACCAAAACCCCAAGGCTCAAACCTTCAACTCCAAGAATGCCTACCCATCCTCATCCTTCCACAACAGACCGACCTACCCTTTCGGCAAGCCCCAACCCAGTAGGCCCTGGTTCCAACCTACCCAGCCACGCAGAATCTTCAACCGGAACAGAACCTACAACACCTACCAAAGTAAAAACCCTACATTAGTCATTATCAACCCCTATGATTTCCCTGCCTGTAGTGCTCAGTGTGCCCTCCATCAAATTCGTGACTGCCAAACCTCGCCCCTTTACTCCTCGCATTTCTGTAAATGAAGAGGAGTTGGGACAAGAGGAAGAAATGGAGGAAATGCACACCGGAGAAATAGCCCCTATCATGACCTCAGACGATACCGAGGAAACCCTGGAGGAGGTAGATACCGACTCCCAGGATTTTTAAAGTACCCCCAGCCCACGATGGCCTCGGCGGGGGATGCCATAACTGATCGCACTGCCCCCATTTACTACATGGCCAAAATCAAGGACATTCCTGTCCGCTTGTTAGTCGACACGGGAGCTGCCAAGTCATGTTTGTTCAAGTCTTATTATAATCAACACCACCGACTATTTGGCCCCTTGTTACCTACCAAATCAGAACTAATCTCAGCTGCTGATACCTACTTAAATCTCCTAGGAGACACTTTGCCCCTGTCAGTAACTACTCCTGCCCCCCATGCTCGTTGTTATCACCCGTTCACAGTATTTTCCTCCCACTGTAAACATTACGATGGTTTCCTTGGACTTGACCTCCTTCAAAAACTCCAGGCCCAGGTTGACTGCGGCCAGAGGCTGATCTCATTAAAAAAAAAAATCCAACCCAAAGCCTCTGACAAACCAATCACGCAGAAGCCTATTCACAAAAATAAAAAACACCTCCACCCTCAACAAACTCTGAGTCAGGATTACCAAGTTGCGGCTAGCACTAAGGTAACTCCTAACCCCTCCCCTTGCCCCGAGTTCTCTCAAAATATCACTCATTTCGTTGAAAAAATGCCTCAACAAACGAAAGAAGACAAGTCCAAGCAACTCCCTCTCGGTAACCCCCCCATTTCTCCTAACTCTGTCCAGAATCATTCCTCCCATGTTCCAGGGCAGACTCTGATGTATGTAAAAACCATTCTACCAAATATTTATGTACACATGTTTCCAGGGAAAATGCCGACCTATGTACCCAACAATGATTTCCCCATGCCCCCAGATATGCTCAGATATTCCACAACCAACAAAATTTCCCTTGTGACAGTTTTCCGTCAGTAGCTCCCTTCCACCCCCACACAATTCACACCCCTAGAAAACTTCAAAACCCCACACTTGACTCGCCCTCTCATGACAGACAAACCCACCAATCCCATATAAACTCTAAACAAACCATCACTGCCACCGACAAAACTCCCCAAATTCGTCCTTTTAACAACCACAAATCAGTACATCAGTCCTCCACCAATAATCCATGTTCTATACCTAACTCTTCCCCCACCAACCCTCCGCAGTCCCACCAACAAATTCCGTTTTCTAAATCACTCACACCTCACCACGCTGATCCTCCCACACGCGCCGTTAATCCCCCCCTCACGCGTGACCCCCACCAAAGTGATTCCCCCCCCCTAATGCGTACCGAGCACCTGCTCACCAGTCGATCCCCCACCATCATTAGCCCAGCTGTAGTTCAAGATAAATGTCAAATTCCCCCCCGCCATCAAAAATGGGTTAACCTTCGACCCATACCCCAAACTCAGATGATATTTTCCCCCACTACCACGTCCACCAACCCCAATCGTTGCCTCTTACAACCTGCCATCATTTCCGCTCGCATCAACCACATTCTAGTGGCAAATATCTCTGAAAAATCCCTGACATTACCAAAAGGCCTCATCATAGGAGACCTCGAAACTTTTGATGACCTCCCCATAGATTCCAATGACACCCCTACCAGCCTCAAATTGCCCCCTCTCCCTGACACATTATCCGACCACCAAAAACACAGCATGTACGAACTATTGCTAGAGTTCAGCGACGTGTTTGCCCAACAACCCACTGAAATAGGACAGACCAATGTTGAACAACACATCATTAACACCACAGGCCCCCCCATAAGACAACCATCCCGTAGAAAAAATCCCATACAACGCCAGGAAGAGGAACGCCAAGTCCAAGAGATGTTAGAGGCCGGAATTGCTACCCCGTCCATCAGCCCCTGGTCTTCCCCTGTTGTACTAGTAAAAAAGAAAGATGGGTCAACCCGTTTTTGTGTCGATTACAGGAGATTGAATGACGTAACCATTAAGGATGCTACGCCATTACCCAGGATAGACGATTCCCTTGATCCCTATACGGATCCAGATGGTTCACTACCCTCGACTTGCAAGCAGGGTATTGGCAAGTGCCTATCAAAGCAGAGGACCAAGAAAACACAGCATTTTCCACTAGTGGTGGCCACCACTACGAATTTAACGTCCTACCTTTTGGCCTCTGTAACGGACCCGACACTTTCTCCCGTTTGATGGAAGCGGTATTACATGGCCTGACCTGGGAAACCTGCCTAGCGTATCTAGACGATATTATTGTGTACTCACAAACCTGGGAAGAACACCTCCTCAGGTTGAAACAAGTTCTATATAGAATCCGAGCTGCCGGGTTGAAATTGAAACCCTCAAAGTGCGAGATTGCACGAAATAAGGTAGATTTCCTCGGCCACGTAATATCTCAACATGGTATTGCACCAGACCCAAAGAAACTTCAAGCCATACAAAACCAACCCCCACCCACCACCGTTAAAGGAGTACGTTCTTTTCTAGGTTTAGCCACATACTACAGACGTTTCGTCCCACACTTTGCCGCAATAGCCAGACCCCTCCACCAACTCACCCACAAGGACACCACATTCACCCGAAAGAGACCTCGCTTTTAACACTTTGAAACAAAAGCTAATCCAAGCCCCTATTGTCGCTTTCCCTGATTACCATAAACCTTTCCGTCTTTATACCGACGTATCTCTGTACGCCATTGGTGCAGTTTTAGCTCAAGTAAGAGACGGAGAGGAACATGTGATGGCGTATGCCAGCTCCACACTCAACCAAGCCCAACAGAATTATGCAGCCACCAAGAGAGAGTGCTTAGGGATCATTTGGGCACTCAACCATTTCAGGTCATTTGTGTTGGGCGCAAAACTCGATATAATAACCGACCATCAATCTTTGCAATGGTTGCGTAAGTGCGAAACCAACTCAGCCATCTTGGTACGCTGGAGGGAGACACTAGAGGACTACGACTTTACAATACAGTATCGTCCAGGTAAACTTCACACCAATGCAGACGCCCTGTCACGTTTGCCAGTACCGAAAGACCCTCCCACCAACCTAGCCGCCTTACAAAACACTGAGCTCTTATCTACCCCCATCCACCAACATAATTCCCCCCCAGCACCCTCACTAATTATATCTTGGGAAACAAGAATCAGACCACCCTGGATACCGTTAAATGTCTTCAGGAAACTGACTCGCTGGGGAGATCAACTTGCCACAGACTCCGGTCACATAGTCCTAGACCCCACCATTGCCCACGACTACATGATTGCCATCCACGAGGGAAACGGCATACACCTTGGACAAAAGAAAATGTTAAAAATCTTCGCGGATCAGTACTGGACCCCCAACCCCTCCAAGATTGCACAACGCATGACAGAATCCAGCAAACCTTGTTTATTGGGGAAAGATAGATCACGTACCCCAGGCCCAGCTGGTACCATTTCTGCCAACAAACCGTTCCAGGTCCTATCCCTCGACATCATGGGCCCGTTTCCTTCTTACGCTGGCAACCGCTATATCGTCACATTTGTTGACGTATATTCAAAGTTCTTAATAGCCTGCCCAGTTAAAGACCACACAGCCACCACCGTCGCCGCACGGCTTGCCACAGAAGTGTTCCCTATATTCGGCCTTCCCCTTGCTCTTCTATCCGACAATGCCCCCGAATTTACTGGACACGTTTGGCACTAGTTCACCCAACAATGCGGTATTAAGATCAAGCACTCATCCCCGTACTGGCCTCAAGGAAATGCTATATGCGAACGAAGCCATCGCATCATCAACAACCAGTTACGTACCAAAATGATTGCTCTAAACACCTCAGACTGGCCATCACAGATAAAGATGATACAATGGGGCATAAACACCTGTCCCCGCGAAGACGGTATTTCACCTCATGAACGTGTTTACGGCATACCTCCCCTGTTACTGCCGTTCCACCATCACGCTCATCTCCCCTCCAACACCTCCACAATTGACCCATTGCAACATCTGCAAAACACCCTCCATACCGCCCAAACCTGTCAAGACACCAAAAATGATAACCCCGATGATACAAACCCTTTCGCCATCCATGACACCGTATTGGTAGCCAACCTCCCTGTAACCAACAAATTAGGCCCTCGCTATGTCAGACCCTACACCATTATCAAAGTCCCAAATGCCTATCAAGTCATAATTGATTATCACGGCGTGACTCACACGTTCAGAAATAGATTCGTCCGAGCATTTAAACCTCTAAAACCACAAGACATTACCCCACCTCACACGTCCGACCCTGAATTGAACACCCCTATGATCCCTCCCACTCAGGCTATAAATGTTCCCCTATAAACCCCTAAAGGCCAAAACCCTCCAGCACAGAACCGGCCGATCATTCCTCAACATACCCCCATAACTAACATCCACAAACCCCAAGCCGTGATATTACACCTTCCTCAACCATGACCCATTCCTTCACTTCTGATAGTCAAGTACCTCCCCAACTTATCAAAGTACGAAAACCTCCACCCACAACCCCGACCACAACGGAAACCCTCCCGTCTAGCCCTGACGTACCTCCACCAGGCACCACAGTAAGAAAACCACCACCCCCACCTAAAACCAAGTACACACCCAACCGCACCACACAATCTACCTCAGTAACCTCACGCTACAACTTACGCCCACGACTAAAATCTTTTAAACCCTCCAGAAAACACACCCTGCTAACCAAGTTCCGTAGGGCTGCCAGACCACTATCCTCCTCCTCCTCTTCTTCTTCGTCGAATTCTCCTCCACAAAGGGAAAGAAGACGAATAATCACAAGCAAACACCATAACCCCTCTAACTATATTCCAAAAATAACCACCCCCACCCTCCCACGAAAGAACATACCTTCCCCTTCAACCTCATCCCCTCTCAACCCCCACCTCATCACCCCGAATGACCTGCTAGATCTACCCTCCCACCAAACTCCCACAAAACCACCTATTTCCACCACCATCAAATCACCAACCCCACCAAAGAACACACCCAACACACTTTCCTACCCCCAACCCTCCCAATTAAACCTCCACTCCCTACCCACCCATCTAGCCCCCCCCCCCCCCCCCCCCCCCCCCGCATACACCCCTTTCCCCTTCACTATCCCTGCGACCCCACCCACGCATCAACCAACCTCATCATCTCATCAAACCCCCAACCAACCAACCCCTAAAAAGTACCCTATGCCAACGACCAACCCCTCCTCACACACCACGTCTAACACACAACTAACTCCTAACCAAAGCCCCTCCAAAATTACGTACCCGACCTCCACACCCCCACTTGAATCCCCCCACAAAGTCGCCCCTGAGAGAACCCCCATACATACCCCCACCCAATCCTCTCCCATTCCGCCTACCACCCTCACTCGACAAAAACCTCCACACGCATCTACCTCTCAAATAACCCCCTACATCACCCCCACTAAATGCCCTCCACCTGTAAAGCGTTCTTCCCCTCAATATAAAACATCGTCGAGCGACTCAAGTCCCACTACAAATATCTACCTTCCCACCAGAACCTCCAAAGGTAGAATCATCAACAGACCCATCAGATTTGAAGACAGTTATGTAAAAACAACACCCCGTTCGTACACTAAAGACCCAAGCCACACAACACACACACCCCCTCTTTCTCACACACCTCCATCACGCACCTTACCTAAACCAATATTGCACATTGCCTCCATATATTTTCCCAGCCTGCAACACCACCCAAGAAAACCCCAAAAACCCCAGACTCATATCCCCCCTTCACCCCCAGCTCCGCTCTCACGCGTTAGTCCCTCCCCTTCAGTTATTAACCCCTTCACCACACGGAAGAGGCCTCCTGTCACTCCCACACACCTCAATCGATACATGACCTCCACCATGAACAAATCCACACCATTCGTCGCCCCCGTCCCTACCCCCACGGAGGAAGAATACACACCGTTCATAAGAAAGGGTAAAGTAAAAACGTCCACAGGACGCTTAGCCCGTCTACAGCGCCCACATCAAGCCCGGGCAGCCGCCCTCCACAACACCGAGGACACATTCCTACAGGTCTACATAGACCTGCAAAAGAAACCTGACCCTCGCTCTCTTGCTTGGTGGGACCTTCTAAATACCCTCAAAATGACCCACCATGACTATGCTTCTTTTTACTTCACCCTTGAGGCTCGAGGACGAGCCTACAACGAAGGAGAGGGAAGTAAAATGCCCCAGAACGAGAAGCCCACCACGGAAGCCACGAGCGAGCACCACCAGGAAACGGGAACAGAAACACCCGAAGGAAAGGCCCACAGAACGAAAGGACCAGGTGACCAAGCCAACCAGTTAAGACAGGCCGAAGCCCGCAGGGCTAAGCAGCTCCAAACCACACCTGCCTATCACTTCTAACCACTGACCCTTCCCCCACCTCGCGTATACACTACCCCTCGTGTCCTACACCTCTACCTACATGATGATGAACATGAATACACCTTAATGTAATACACCCATGCCCTGTCCCTAGGTTGAGCCAATGCCAACCAGTTCAGACAGACCTAAATCTATGTATGTTTTTCCATCCAAGAAGTAATATGTTAACCCCCTGTCTTGCCAGACTAAGTTTCTGAAGACCAACCGCCCCCATAAATCTATGTATGTTCTTCCATCCGAGAAGTAATCTGTTAAAACCCCATGTCATAATTGATAAGAAACTATGATACCCACGGGTACACCAGTGTATATATAAACATTATTCCTGTAAGACCTAGACAGAAATGACTGCAGATGTTAGCCACCATGCAGTAACTCTAATTCTTACCCCAACCAGAGATTGTATACACCACCCTCTTTTACCATTGTCTCGACGCCTTTCCACCACGAAACAATACCGAAGCTACCCCTACGAACTGCCGCTTTCTTTGATATCTACTTCTACTTTGTCTCTACTTTGTTGTATTCCGTCCGTTAGTGACACAGTTGAGCTGGGGCTCCACTGCGACCAGGCAGCTCCCTTTCTTCCACTCTCCATTCCAGAAGTCGGTTGGAGTTGGTGCTGGGGTATCCTGGTGTTGGTGGCCGGTCCGGTATTTTGGCCAGCCACATGTCCAAGTGTTTCTTGAAGGTGTCTGGAGACACCCCGGTCATGTTCCTGAGAGGGGCTGGTATACAGTTGAACAGTCTGGTTCCATTGTATGCAAAGCTGTGATGGATCAGGGATTTGATTTTTTGTGTTGATCCCGGCGTAGTCCTCACATAGCACAGCCTCCCTCGCCTTTGGTCTTGAGTCTCTTGGATGTTTGGATTTGGTACCTTTTTTTCCAAAATCTTCCAGACGTAGATGATGATGTATCTCTCCCTACGTCTTTGAAGTGAGTACAGCTGCAGCTCCTTGAGCCTCTCCCAGTAGTTAAAGTGTTGAAACCCATGGATTTTACTGGTGAATGTCCTCTGGGTGGCTTCAATTTCTGTTATTTCTCCTACTTTTTGGGGAGACCAGAGCTGCGAGCAGTACTCCAGTCGTGGTAGGACCAGTGACTTCCACAGTGTTAACATACACCTCTCATTTCTTGTGTGGAAGGTTCTCAGGATCCAGCCTGCTATTTGTTTTGCTGTTGTTGTGGCTTTGGTAATATGCTGGGAAAAAGTGGCGTCACTGCTCATATTTACTCCCAAGTCCTTCACTGTGTCCTTGGCGGTAATTTTTTGCTGTCCACTTTTGTAGTTGGTGTCATTTTGTAGTGCTCTCTTGTTCCCATACCTTAGAAGCTCGAACTTGTCTCCGTTTAGGGCCATGTTGTTTTCTTCTGCCCACTTCAGGATTTTGTCCAAGTCTTGTTGTAGTAGCTGTGCATCATGTTGTGAGGTGATTTTCTTCATGAGTCTGGTGTCGTCAGCAAACGATGAGGCTGTTGAGTGTTCCAGGTCCCTGTCGATGTCTCCTATCATGATGAGGAATAGGAGAGGTCCCAGTACTGATCCTTGTGGTACTCCGCTGATGACCCCACCTGCTTCTGATAGGCTTCCTTGAACCGTGACTCTTTGTTTTCTGTTGGTGATGAAACTGTGGAGCCATCTTCCAAGGTCTCCCCCTATTCCCAGTGATTTGAGTTTATGTAGAAGGATCCCATGGTCCACCTTGTCAAAAGCTTTGGCGAAATCTAGATATATGACGTCTACATTTTCTCCGTCTTGAATATCCTGTAGGATTTTGTCGTAGTGTGATAGTAGTTGTGAAAGGCAGGAGCGGCCTTGTCTAAAGCCATGTTGACCCTCGTTGAATGCCTCGTTATCTATATATGTCATAGAAAACGCAGTTCCCAGGAACAACTAGAATCAGCAAGAAATAGTGTCAGAGTAACAGTGTCCATAACCATCGTATTGACGAGTAATAATACACCATGTTTTTCTCTACTTTTATCCACAGTCAAGCACACACCTACAGTTAACCTCCTCTTCCCCACAGCCCACAGTCCACATGATTCTATCATTTCCAAACTCATATACCACCACTTATTGCTCATCCCCCGGTAGCGTTTGGCTAACGTACCTTCCCTGTCATTAACCCCCAGGCTACGATACCAACTGTAGCCTAATGCCACCCCTACGCCCAGAGACCTTAGGGTCAAACTTCCACGTAACCCCCCTTAACCCTCTCCCTCTCGTTAACCCCCCATGCTCCTCAACTCCCTTCCGACCTAGCCTCTCCAGCATACCCCCTGAATATCCTTAACTTTTCCGTTACTAACATTCTCAAACCTTTTGTATATATACTCCTATCCAGCCTACCTTCCCCCAGTAGGAAGGAACACCATTAGAACTTTACTAACCCTTTGCATGCCATCTATTCCCTCACAACCCATTCACAACCCTGTACCAAATGATCGTCCGTGCGAGGCTAGCCGCCTCACACTTCTATTGCCATACTTCCAGATCAATGTGGCAGAGTTAGCAACCCAGTCTCCACCACATCCAACCACCCATGCAATTAACAACCTAACCAAGTAAACCAGCTGATCAAGGCACCTTCGGTTTTGGTATTACGAACACCCACAGTCACTCACGGCCCTGTCACTCTTTCAACTATGGGGGAGGCACTCGCTATAGGCAGTTATGCCTTTTGCCTCCCTCAATCACATAGAAAAAAAAAAGAAAAAAAACCCCACATCTGTCTCATAAACAGAGGGTTATTACAAACCCTTGTGATATGGCAAGCCCCCAGCCACAGCCGCCCCGACGACCATCACAGAGAAGGGACGCGCACCTTCCCCTTTCACCCACCCGAGGAGGGAGACCCTACCCCTGCGGAGGTATACCTGACCCCTGTTTTGACTTCCGGGTCATTGCCAGGTAGCACAGGAATTCTTCCTATCAATGAACTAACCATGTATGACTAACACCCTTTGTTATGCCCTGTTTTTCTACAGGTTTAACTTGGGTAATGTGAGTTCTAAATTGAGGGGCAAGGGAAAAATGTGACGCTTTGGCTTCCAATCTTGGTAGATTGGGAGGTCAATCCACGTTAGAGACGCCGTCACTTGAGATCTAGAAAATATATAAGTAAAAGGAACAGTCAGAGTAAGCTATGGGTATGGCAGAGATTGCTCAGTTCTCACTCTGATAGACCAGCCCATCACCAGGCTGAGAGGTTGATTATGTTGTTTGGGGCGAGAGAGAGAGTATTTTGGGGTTTAGCCAAGGTGGAAAAAGTTTTGTGGTTGGATTGGGATGGGAGTGGTATTTCGTCGAGCGGGATCTTTGGGGGGGGAATTTGGGGCGGGTGGGGTAACGGTGAAGAGGGAGAGGTTGAAAGTTTAGCTGGGCTCATGATGGTGGGGGACCGACTGGTGGGCAGGTGTTCGGTACGCATGAGGGGGGGGGAATCACTTTGGTGGGGGTCACGCGTGAGGGGGGGATTAACGGCGCGTGTGGGAGGATCAGAGTGGTGGGGTGTGTCGGTGGCAGTGACGGTTTGCTTAGAGGTTATCTGGGGTTGGTGGGTTTGTCTGTCATAAGGGGGTGAGTCAAGTGTGGGGTTTTGAAGTTTATTAGGGGTGTGAATTGTGGGGGGGTGGAAGGGAGCTACTGACGGAAAACTGTCACAAGGGAGATTTTGTTGGTGGGGGAATAGCTGAGTATTTCTGGGGGAAGGGGGGGAACATAGTTGGGTCCTTAGGTCGTCACGCGTGAGGGGAGGATTAACGGCGCGTGTGGGAGGGTCAGGGTGGTGAGAGGTGAGCGAGTTAGGAAACAGGATTTGTTGGGGGGACTGCGGCGGGTTGGTGGGGGAAGAGTTAGGTGTAGAACAGGGGTTATTGGTAGAGGACTGATCTATTGATTTGGGGTTGTTAACAGGACGAATTTTAGGAATCTTCTTGGTGGCAGTCACGGTCTGGTTAGCGGTTATCTGGGGTTGGTGGGTTTGTTTGACATTAACAGGACGAGTTTGGGGAATTTTCTTGGTGGCAGTCTCGGTCTGGTTAGAGGTTATCTGGGACTGGTGAGTTTGTTTGACATGAGAGGGCGAGTCAAGTGTGGGGTTTCGAAGTTTTCTAGGGGTGTGAATTGTGTGGGGGTGGAAGGGGGCTACTGACTGAAAACGGTCACAAGCTACCGACGGAAAACTGTCACAAGGGAAATTTTGTTGGTGGGGGGATAGCTGAACATTTCTGGGGTCATGGGGAAAATATGTTGTGGTAGGCCTACATAGGTAGGCATAGCTAGAATACGGAGCTTGTTGGGGGGGCTGCGGAGGGTTGGTGGGGGGAGAGTTAGGTGTAGAACAGGGGTTATTGGTAGAGGACTGATGTATTGATTTGGGGTTGTTAATAGGACGAATTTTGGGAATTTTCTTGGTGGCAGTCACGGTCTGGTTAGAGGTTCTCTGGGACTGGTGAGTTTGTTTGACATGAGAGGGCGAGTCAAGTGTGGGGTTTCGAAGTTTTCTAGGGGTGTGAATTGTGTGGGGTGGAAGGGAGCTACTGACTGAAAACTGTCACAAGCTACCGACGGAAAACTGTCACAAGGGAAATTTTGTTGGTGGGGGGATAGCTGAACATTTCTGGGGTCATGGGGAAAATATGTTGTGGTAGGCCTACATAGGTAGGCATAGCTAGAATACGGGGCTTGTTGGGGGGGCTGCGGAGGGTTGGTGGGGGAAGAGTTCACTGGGGTTGGACTTTCACCGGAAGTCATTTTGGAAGGGTGCACGGAGTCTTGGATAGGGGCTAAAAGGTTGGATAGGGGATTCATCGAACTGCGTAGGCATTCTTCTCTGATGGCGAGCATATGTTCTTCGAATAAGCCATACGGGTCGAGATGGGCGGTGATGTGGGGTGGGAGGATGTTTAACAATGCGGTGAATAAGAGTTCATTTTGTTGGTCGTAATCTTCATAGCTATACGTGGTCCTCACGTATCTGTAGAGTTGTATGAGGGTCACATTTATATCCCCTTCATACTTGATCTCGTCGACTTTTATTATTTTGGGGGCGACGGGGGAACCCAAAAGTGGATCTAAAGTCCGGATCACGAAGGATCGAAACTGGTTCCAGGTACTCTCTGGCGTATTCTGTTTCACCATTTGGTGAATAAATTCTTTAAAAGTAGGCTTATCAACAAGTTGGGAAACGGCTTCTCCCAACTGTACAACATGCAAAATTGCCATGGCGATTTTTTCGCGGTCATTATGAAGTACCACATCGTACACTGGCTTTATTATGTCTAAGTAACTGGTGATATCATATGTGTTTACATCATACTTGGGAATGTGTGCGAGTGGCTGAAGATTTCGCGATGTTGCCATGCTTCTACTGTTCCAAACTTGCAGTGTAATGCAACCTTTTATCCGAATCAAGAACCACCGCTGCCGCCAATGTTATGCCCTGTTTTTCTACAGGTTTAACTTGGGTAATGTGAGTTCTAAATTGACTGGGTATATAAGGCTGCATGCACAATACAAGATATGAGGAATAGAGAACACAAAGAAACACATGGTAGCAAGTTACATGATCACGTTTATTGTTATACCACTGCAGAATACTTGTGTAAGACAATATAATAGAATTGAACAACACTAGCATAAGTGGATCTGGATGGAGCCTAGTCTCCCACTTCCAACGTTCAGGTATTAATCTTCTGATCACTGGTTTTGATTTCACAGGTTTATATACCGAAGACCATCAATGTTACTTATAGATTCATATTCACTGTTAGATTTATTACTGGTAGCTCTGGTGCACAAGTAGTAGTTCACAGACTAGATTAGACACACGTATTTTTAGAGCACGGGAATTCTAGTTACCTCAGGGGGTACTGATCTAAGTTTTATATCCTTGTTTCAGAAATACATAGAACGCAAATCAGTGGGCGAACGTTAGATATCCTAGTTTTAATATCTGAATAAGGTAATTACGAGAGTCAAGGTCGCCTGTTAATTAAAGAGCACTGATCGCTTAGTACGTCCCAAATGGAATGGTTAAGTATGAATTACACTGGGCCAGGTCTTAGCCACTTCGTAGAAATATTAATTAGTGAATCTAAAACAGCACAGTAATATGTAGTACTGCTCAAGGGAATCTTGGGTAGTATCTGATGGGTCTGGTCCTGGTTATCTTGCGTCCATGATGTTGGGGGCTAACGACTGGTTCCGCGGCCGTCCAGGGGGGCCATATGTGTGAAGTTCTTCAATACGTGGGCAGGTCCTTCTATCCAAATCTGCCACGGAGTCTGCCGGTTCTGGGATCTCACTCCGGAACAACACAAGGGCAGAGCTAGAAATTAACTGCAGGGTAGTGACCCCTGGTTGGTGTCTAGCTTTCAACTGATTTGACTGGGGGCGGGAGTTAGATTTATAGGCTCGGTTCTGGACCCTGTAGACAGTAGGGATCTCGAGTCTTATGGACTTAATTGAGCTCTCAATAGATATGGGGACTAGGTAAGATGATATTTACAGTTGTGGCACAGGGCGATAGGAAGCCTTTATATTTTCATATAACTGAGCCTTAGTAAGAGGTACTATTTTGGCTATACTGGACGTATTTAGGGGAGAGAGACTGGATCTACTTTGCGAGGAGGATGGGGACAGCTGTGATAGGAGCGTCTCTCTAGATTGTTCAATCTTCATTCTATGGTATAGCTGAGGTGCTAATTTAGTGATCAGAGCATGCAAGAAAGGTAAATGGTTTATTGTGAGTTAATAGAGGTTAGTAAAGGTGTTAGTCATTTATGGTTAGTTCATCGATAGGAAGAATTCCTGTGCTACCTGGCAATGACTCGAAAGTCAAAACAGGGGCCAGGTATACCTCCGCGGGGGTGGGGGTCTCCCTCCTCGGGTGGGCAAAAAGGGGGAGCTGGGCGCCCTCTCTGATATAGTCGTCCGGCGGCTGTGGCTAGGGGCTTGCCATATCACCAGTGTTTGTAATAACCCTCTGTGTATGAGACAGATGTGAGTGTCTTTAATACCAAAACCGAAGGTGCCTTAGCTAGCTGGTTTTACTCGGCTGGTTGTTAATTGTAGGGTTTGCTGGATATGGTGGAGACTGGGTTGCTAACTCTGCCACATTTATCTGGAAGTATGACAATAGAAGTTAGTTACTGGCGGGGCGGCTAGCCTCGCACCGACGACCATTGGGTGCAGGGTTGTGAATGTGTTGTAAGAGAATAGATGGCATGCAAGGGGCTAGTAAAGTTCTAATGTTGTTCTGGCCTACTAAGTGAAGGTAGGCTGGATAGGAGTATATATATAAAAGGTTGGAGGGCGTTAGTAACGGACAATTCAAGGATCTTCAAGAGGTATGAGAGAGAGGCTAGGTCGGACAAGAGTCGAGAAGCGCGGGTGTCTTAATGAGAGGGGGGGGAGAGTTCAAGGGGTACAGGGAAATTTTGCCCCTAAGGTCCCTGGGCGTGGGGGTGGCATTAGGCTACAATTTATATGGAAGTTTGAAAAGGCAGTAGAATACGTTAGCCAAATGCTACCGGGGAATGCAACTATGGGGTGGTATATGAGTCTGGAAAAGATAGAGTTATGTGATCAGTCAGAGGGTTATGGATACTATTAGTTGGCCCTGGGAACTGCGTTTTCTATTAAATATAAAATACCACCCACAGCAGCAGTTCGTAGGGGTACTTAGTTATTGTTTCGGGGTACTTATGACAGATACTGGTAACCAGGTTATCTTATACAATCTCTGGTTGGGGTAAGAGGTGTAAGACACGAAATAAATTGGCGTAGTGTGGGCTGTGGATACGAAGGAGGCAAGGGGAAGACGTATGACAATTGTGGAAAGTAAATGGAAAAAGGTGAACACAATGGCGGAGAAAAATACTTAACCTAAGGATTGCATACATAGATTTATGGGGTGATGGGTCTTCAGAAGCTTAGTCTGGCAAGACAAGATGTTAGGGAATGTTAATATTAATACTTAGTTACTAGAGGAGCAATGCAAGGGGCGACTGAGCACGGGTTACATATATCTATACTCGTCATGGAAAATGATATACGAGGTCTAGGGACAAGCGTGGGTGTTTGAACTTCTAAGATATATAACATCTACTTCTCGGATGTAAGAACATACATAGATATATTTATGGCTGTCTGATGTGTTGGCATTGGCTCAACGTCGGGACAGGCATGGGTGTTTTTAATATGAATGTATATTCCTGTTCATCATCTTTGTAGTTAGGAGTGTAGGACACGAGGGGGTTAGTGTACGTAAGGTGTGGAAAATGGTCAGTTTTAGAAAAGGTAAATGGGTGTGTCCTGGAGCTGTTTAGCCCTGCGGGCTTGGGCCTGGCTGAAATGGCTGGCTCGGTCGGCTGGTCCTTTCGTTCTGTGGACCTTTCCTTTGGTGTTTCTGTGTGGTGTTCGTTCATGGCTTCTGTGGTGGGCTTCTCGTTCTGGGGCATTTTACTTCCCTCTCCTTCATTATAGGCTCGTCCTCGAGCCTCAAGGGTGAAGTAAAAAGAAGCATAGTCAGAAAAGTGTAGGTTAACAAGAAAAGTAGTATGACTAAGGGAAAAAAATAATATATACAGTATATGGAAAACATGTAAATTTAAGAAAGGACAGATACTTAAGAACACAGGAAATTACGAAGAGGTAAAGTGTTTAACAATGTATAAAGCAAATTTAAAAGATAGTCAGAAAAGTGTAGGTAACAAGAAAAGTAGTATGACTAAGGAAAAAAAATAATATATACAGTATATGGAAAACATGTAAATTTATAGAATCATGCCCAATCGCTTAGGAATTGAAAACATTCGAAACAATTTAGTACAATAATATCCTCATCATCATCAGGGGGGGGAGGGTATTTAGGGTCGCCGTTAGTCTGGGTGACGGTCTGGTAATAGGGGGTGGTGGTTCACTTTCACTTTGGAAGGGCGGGGTGGATATACCGTTAGTTCTTGTCGTTAGGAATGTGGGTCTGGGGGCGAGCTGGCCCGGGGCCAGTTTTGGAGGGGGGGTCTAAGTGGTTTCGGTCGGGGGTAGTGATAGGGGGGTTTTAAAGATGAAATGGGTAGGTCGAGTCGGGGTTTTTGTTGCGGAAGAGGTTGGTGCTGGGGAGGGGTTGAATTGTGTAGAGAGTTGTGGTCGTGAGTGGGGTTTGGGGAAGGGTGAGTAAGGCTGAAGGTTGAGAGTTTACTATGATCGGGTGGTTTGGAGGTTTGGGGTGTGGGGATTTGATAGGGAGATGGTGGGGGGGGTCTGGGCAGGCAGGGTTGTGGTTTGAGAGGGGTTGAATTTAGACTGATTTTATTTCCGGGAGAGACATGGATGGGATTTCGAGGAGTGGTTGAAGTTGAGAGGTTGATTATGTTGTTTGGGGCGAGAGAGAGAGTATTTTGGGGTTTAGCCAAGGTGGAAAAAGTTTTGTGGTTGGATTGGGATGGGAGTGGTATTTCGTCGAGCGGGATCTTTGGGGGGGGAATTTGGGGCGGGTGGGGTAACGGTGAAGAGGGAGAGGTTGAAAGTTTAGCTGGGCTCATGATGGTGGGGGACCGACTGGTGGGCAGGTGTTCGGTACGCAGGAGGGGGGGGGCATCACTTTGGTGGGCGTCAGGGGGGAGGGGGGGATTAACGGCGCGTGTGGGAGGATCAGAGTGGTGGGGTGTGTCGGTGGCAGTGACGGTTTGCTTAGAGGTTATCTGGGGTTGGTGGGTTTGTCTGTCATAAGGGGGTGAGTCAAGTGTGGGGTTTTGAAGTTTATTAGGGGTGTGAATTGTGGGGGGGTGGAAGGGAGCTACTGACGGAAAACTGTCACAAGGGAGATTTTGTTGGTGGGGGAATAGCTGAGTATTTCTGGGGGAAGGGGGGGAACATAGTTGGGTCCTTAGGTCGTCACGCGTGAGGGGAGGATTAACGGCGCGTGTGGGAGGGTCAGGGTGGTGAGAGGTGAGCGAGTTAGGAAACAGGATTTGTTGGGGGGACTGCGGCGGGTTGGTGGGGGAAGAGTTAGGTGTAGAACAGGGGTTATTGGTAGAGGACTGATCTATTGATTTGGGGTTGTTAACAGGACGAATTTTAGGAATCTTCTTGGTGGCAGTCACGGTCTGGTTAGCGGTTATCTGGGGTTGGTGGGTTTGTTTGACATTAACAGGACGAGTTTGGGGAATTTTCTTGGTGGCAGTCTCGGTCTGGTTAGAGGTTATCTGGGACTGGTGAGTTTGTTTGACATGAGAGGGCGAGTCAAGTGTGGGGTTTCGAAGTTTTCTAGGGGTGTGAATTGTGTGGGGGTGGAAGGGGGCTACTGACTGAAAACGGTCACAAGCTACCGACGGAAAACTGTCACAAGGGAAATTTTGTTGGTGGGGGGATAGCTGAACATTTCTGGGGTCATGGGGAAAATATGTTGTGGTAGGCCTACATAGGTAGGCATAGCTAGAATACGGAGCTTGTTGGGGGGGCTGCGGAGGGTTGGTGGGGGGAGAGTTAGGTGTAGAACAGGGGTTATTGGTAGAGGACTGATGTATTGATTTGGGGTTGTTAATAGGACGAATTTTGGGAATTTTCTTGGTGGCAGTCACGGTCTGGTTAGAGGTTCTCTGGGACTGGTGAGTTTGTTTGACATGAGAGGGCGAGTCAAGTGTGGGGTTTCGAAGTTTTCTAGGGGTGTGAATTGTGTGGGGGTGGAAGGGAGCTACTGACTGAAAACTGTCACAAGCTACCGACGGAAAACTGTCACAAGGGAAATTTTGTTGGTGGGGGGATAGCTGAACATTTCTGGGGTCATGGGGAAAATATGTTGTGGTAGGCCTACATAGGTAGGCATAGCTAGAATACGGGGCTTGTTGGGGGGGCTGCGGAGGGTTGGTGGGGGAAGAGTTCACTGGGGTTGGACTTTCACCGGAAGTCATTTTGGAAGGGTGCACGGAGTCTTGGATAGGGGCTAAAAGGTTGGATAGGGGATTCATCGAACTGCGTAGGCATTCTTCTCTGATGGCGAGCATATGTTCTTCGAATAAGCCATACGGGTCGAGATGGGCGGTGATGTGGGGTGGGAGGATGTTTAACAATGCGGTGAATAAGAGTTCATTTTGTTGGTCGTAATCTTCATAGCTATACGTGGTCCTCACGTATCTGTAGAGTTGTATGAGGGTCACATTTATATCCCCTTCATACTTGATCTCGTCGACTTTTATTATTTTGGGGGCGACGGGGGAACCCAAAAGTGGATCTAAAGTCCGGATCACGAAGGATCGAAACTGGTTCCAGGTACTCTCTGGCGTATTCTGTTTCACCATTTGGTGAATAAATTCTTTAAAAGTAGGCTTATCAACAAGTTGGGAAACGGCTTCTCCCAACTGTACAACATGCAAAATTGCCATGGCGATTTTTTCGCGGTCATTATGAAGTACCACATCGTACACTGGCTTTATTATGTCTAAGTAACTGGTGATATCATATGTGTTTACATCATACTTGGGAATGTGTGCGAGTGGCTGAAGATTTCGCGATGTTGCCATGCTTCTACTGTTCCAAACTTGCAGTGTAATGCAACCTTTTATCCGAATCAAGAACCACCGCTGCCGCCAATGTTATGCCCTGTTTTTCTACAGGTTTAACTTGGGTAATGTGAGTTCTAAATTGACTGGGTATATAAGGCTGCATGCACAATACAAGATATGAGGAATAGAGAACACAAAGAAACACATGGTAGCAAGTTACATGATCACGTTTATTGTTATACCACTGCAGAATACTTGTGTAAGACAATATAATAGAATTGAACAACACTAGCATAAGTGGATCTGGATGGAGCCTAGTCTCCCACTTCCAACGTTCAGGTATTAATCTTCTGATCACTGGTTTTGATTTCACAGGTTTATATACCGAAGACCATCAATGTTACTTATAGATTCATATTCACTGTTAGATTTATTACTGGTAGCTCTGGTGCACAAGTAGTTCACAGACTAGATTAGACACACGTATTTTTAGAGCACGGGAATTCTAGTTACCTCAGGGGGTACTGATCTAAGTTTTATATCCTTGTTTCAGAAATACATAGAACGCAAATCAGTGGGCGAACGTTAGATATCCTAGTTTTAATATCTGAATAAGGTAATTACGAGAGTCAAGGTCGCCTGTTAATTAAAGAGCACTGATCGCTTAGTACGTCCCAAATGGAATGGTTAAGTATGAATTACACTGGGCCAGGTCTTAGCCACTTCGTAGAAATATTAATTAGTGAATCTAAAACAGCACAGTAATATGTAGTACTGCTCAAGGGAATCTTGGGTAGTATCTGATGGGTCTGGTCCTGGTTATCTTGCGTCCATGATGTTGGGGGCTAACGACTGGTTCCGCGGCCGTCCAGGGGGGCCATATGTGTGAAGTTCTTCAATACGTGGGCAGGTCCTTCTATCCAAATCTGCCACGGAGTCTGCCGGTTCTGGGATCTCACTCCGGAACAACACAAGGGCAGAGCTAGAAATTAACTGCAGGGTAGTGACCCCTGGTTGGTGTCTAGCTTTCAACTGATTTGACTGGGGGCGGGAGTTAGATTTATAGGCTCGGTTCTGGACCCTGTAGACAGTAGGGATCTCGAGTCTTATGGACTTAATTGAGCTCTCAATAGATATGGGGACTAGGTAAGATGATATTTACAGTTGTGGCACAGGGCGATAGGAAGCCTTTATATTTTCATATAACTGAGCCTTAGTAAGAGGTACTATTTTGGCTATACTGGACGTATTTAGGGGAGAGAGACTGGATCTACTTTGCGAGGAGGATGGGGACAGCTGTGATAGGAGCGTCTCTCTAGATTGTTCAATCTTCATTCTATGGTATAGCTGAGGTGCTAATTTAGTGATCAGAGCATGCAAGAAAGGTAAATGGTTTATTGTGAGTTAATAGAGGTTAGTAAAGGTGTTAGTCATTTATGGTTAGTTCATCGATAGGAAGAATTCCTGTGCTACCTGGCAATGACTCGAAAGTCAAAACAGGGGCCAGGTATACCTCCGCGGGGGTGGGGGTCTCCCTCCTCGGGTGGGCAAAAAGGGGGAGCTGGGCGCCCTCTCTGATATAGTCGTCCGGCGGCTGTGGCTAGGGGCTTGCCATATCACCAGTGTTTGTAATAACCCTCTGTGTATGAGACAGATGTGAGTGTCTTTAATACCAAAACCGAAGGTGCCTTAGCTAGCTGGTTTTACTCGGCTGGTTGTTAATTGTAGGGTTTGCTGGATATGGTGGAGACTTGGTTGCTAACTCTGCCACATTTATCTGGAAGTATGACAATAGAAGTTAGTTACTGGCGGGGCGGCTAGCCTCGCACCGACGACCATTGGGTGCAGGGTTGTGAATGTGTTGTAAGAGAATAGATGGCATGCAAGGGGCTAGTAAAGTTCTAATGTTGTTCTGGCCTACTAAGTGAAGGTAGGCTGGATAGGAGTATATATATAAAAGGTTGGAGGGCGTTAGTAACGGACAATTCAAGGATCTTCAAGAGGTATGAGAGAGAGGCTAGGTCGGACAAGAGTCGAGAAGCGCGGGTGTCTTAATGAGAGGGGGGGGAGAGTTCAAGGGCTACAGGGAAATTTTGCCCCTAAGGTCCCTGGGCGTGGGGGTGGCATTAGGCTACAATTTATATGGAAGTTTGAAAAGGCAGTAGAATACGTTAGCCAAATGCTACCGGGGAATGCAACTATGGGGTGGTATATGAGTCTGGAAAAGATAGAGTTATGTGATCAGTCAGAGGGTTATGGATACTATTAGTTGGCCCTGGGAACTGCGTTTTCTATTAAATATAAAATACCACCCACAGCAGCAGTTCGTAGGGGTACTTAGTTATTGTTTCGGGGTACTTATGACAGATACTGGTAACCAGGTTATCTTATACAATCTCTGGTTGGGGTAAGAGGTGTAAGACACGAAATAAATTGGCGTAGTGTGGGCTGTGGATACGAAGGAGGCAAGGGGAAGACGTATGACAATTGTGGAAAGTAAATGGAAAAAGGTGAACACAATGGCGGAGAAAAATACTTAACCTAAGGATTGCATACATAGATTTATGGGGTGATGGGTCTTCAGAAGCTTAGTCTGGCAAGACAAGATGTTAGGGAATGTTAATATTAATACTTAGTTACTAGAGGAGCAATGCAAGGGGCGACTGAGCACGGGTTACATATATCTATACTCGTCATGGAAAATGATATACGAGGTCTAGGGACAAGCGTGGGTGTTTGAACTTCTAAGATATATAACATCTACTTCTCGGATGTAAGAACATACATAGATATATTTATGGCTGTCTGATGTGTTGGCATTGGCTCAACGTCGGGACAGGCATGGGTGTTTTTAATATGAATGTATATTCCTGTTCATCATCTTTGTAGTTAGGAGTGTAGGACACGAGGGGGTTAGTGTACGTAAGGTGTGGAAAATGGTCAGTTTTAGAAAAGGTAAATGGGTGTGTCCTGGAGCTGTTTAGCCCTGCGGGCTTGGGCCTGGCTGAAATGGCTGGCTCGGTCGGCTGGTCCTTTCGTTCTGTGGACCTTTCCTTTGGTGTTTCTGTGTGGTGTTCGTTCATGGCTTCTGTGGTGGGCTTCTCGTTCTGGGGCATTTTACCCTTACTAACCTCTATTAACCCACAATAAACCATTAACCTTCCTTGCATACTCCGATAACCAAATTAGCACCTCAGCTATACCCTAGAATGAAGACTGAGCAATTTAAGAGAGACGCTCCAAGCACAGCTGTCCCAAACCTCCTCGCAAAGTAGATTCGGTCTTTCTCCCCTAAATACTTCCAGTATAGCCAAAATAGTACCTCTTACTAAGGCTCAGATATATTACAGTATGAAGGCTCCATACAGCCATGTGCCACAACAGTAATCACCCCCTAACCTAGTTCCCGTATCAATTGAGAGCTCAAATAAGTCCATCAAAACTCGAGATCCCTATGGCCGACAGGGTCCAAAACCACACCTATAAATCAAGCTCCAGCCCCCAGTAAAATCAGTTGAAAGATAGACACCAACCAGTGGCTGGTCCCTTAAGTTGACCTCTAGCTCTGCCCTTGTTTTGTTCCTGAGAATTGAGTTCCAGAGCCGGCAGACTCCGTTGCAGATTGAGATAGAAGAATCTGTCCACGTAAAAGAAATCTACGTGCACCTTATAACCTTCACATAAACCAGTGGGGATATACTGTAAGAGTGTAGCCAGCAACGATCGCCAAGAGATCCGTCTTGAGAACTTCTACATATGGACCATCTGGACGGCCGCGGAACCAGTCGCTAGCCCCCAACCTCACGGACGCAAGATAACCAGGACCAGACCAATCAAATACGACCCAAGATTCACTCTATCAGCACTACAGTGTTACAGTGCTATTCTGAGACTCACTTATTAATATTTCTATGAAGTGGCTATATCTTTGCCCCAGTATAATTCATATATAACCATTCCATTAGGAAGTGCTAAGCGTATCAGTGTTTATTAATTAACAGGCGATATTAACTCTCGTAATTACCCATATATCCAGATATTATTACATAGAAGTGAAACCCTAGTGATATCTGAATGTTTGCCCACTGATTTGCGTTCTATGTATTTCTGATGCAAGAATATAAAACTTAGATCAGTACCCCCCTGAGGTTACTAGAATTCACGTGCTCTAAAATACGCGTGTCTAATCTAGTCTGTGAACTACTACTTGTGATCATAGCTACCAGTGATAAATCTAAAAGTGAATATGAATCTATAAGTAACATTTATGGTCTCCAGTATATCAACTTGTGAATAAAGCCAGTGATCAGAAGATTAATGCCTGAACGTTGGAAGTGGGAGACTAGGCTCCATCCAGATCCACTTAATGCTAGTTGTTCAATTCTATCATTTGTCTTGTACGAGTATTCATACCTTCTTATGCTTCATATTAATCATCATCAAGGAAACTGTAGAAGTATGTTCATCAATAAAAGTGATCGTGTGTCTTGTTACCGTGTGTTTATTTTGTGTTCTCTATTCCTCATACCTTGTTTTGTGCATGCAGCCTTCTATACCCAGTCAGTTAGAACTCACATTACCCAAGTTAATCCTGTAGAATAACAGGGCATAACAATTATGGTAGTAGAATTTAAACCCGGGCAACGCCGGGTACCCCTCCTAGTTATCAATAAAGGCAAGTATACCCAGGTACTTTTTGTTTGTTACACATCATAATCAATTAATTTTTAGATACAATAAAAACAAAATAATAATAATTTACTGTACGTGCATCAGAAAGGCAACAAGCAGCAATGTAGATAATTTAATAAAAAAAGGTATGAGGAAATTTCCCTCAAACCAAAATAGTATTTAGATAAAAATATATAAAAAAAAAATCAAACACACACATGCGATAAATGTAGGGAATCAGCTCACTCCACCAACACTACACTACCCGCAGCGTCACCATCAATACCACAGAAATCGGCGACCCAAGTAGCACAACATGCAACAAGAACAACAATAAAAACAGGTAGCACTCGCAAACACATCAACAGGGAAGCAGCAGCAACAACGGACAACGAAAACAACAACAACAACAGCAAACAACCACAGCCCGACCGCGAGTATCCCCCGCCCTCTCCCGCACAAACAGCTGATCGACGCGGACCAAACCACACCTCCAGACGTACGATAAACAGTAAGAAATAACTATGTATAGTCTGTAATATTGGTTTCAACAATATGAGTTCACTTTTACAATGCAACAGTTGTAATGAAATTGTTCACAACCGATATACTTACGTTAACAGTAGAAACGAAGTTGAATGTGTTAAATGTAGGAACTCAGCTGTACAACATCGCGCACCCATTTGTTTTATTTGTGAATCTATCATAACACGACGTCAGAAGATCCAAAACTGTGTAAAGTGTACAAATATAGCTCACATGAAGTGCATCTCTAAGAAGACCAACAGTGAAGAATGGGAATACCTATGCAATAAGTGTGCCTTGCATTCATTACCGAATATTAATGTAAATGAACCAAGTATTAACAACTCAGAATCCAGCCAGGACACATTCAAAATCAAAGATGAATACAGAGTGTTCACCAACAAAGGGCTCCATCTTATCCACATTAACGCCAGATCAATGTACCATAAATTGTCAGAAATAAACTTGTTAGCTAATAAGGCCAAAGCTTCAATAATTGCAATCACAGAAACCTGGCTGGATTCAAGTATAAACGATGGTGAAATAAACATTCAAGGTTTCAACATGGTTAGGAATGATCGCAATAGGCAAGGGGGAGGAGTATGTCTGTATGTAAAAAACAACCTCACACACACAACTAGGACCGACCTCCATGTAGAAAATCACGAAGCTCTGTGGATCAACCTACACCTGCCCAAGATATACAGTACAAGGTATTGTCACCAGATGCCCCAAACTCCTCTGACCCGCGCAGTGACGTAGAATCGGCCCCTGACCTCCTGCCCTCAGTATTTACCCTCCTTTGATTTGTGTAGGTCGCGCACATCTCTCCAGAATCAAGTGAAGTTTTTTAAGCATAGCCTCAATTTTACTGTGTTGTTTTGCTTAAGCAAGTGTACAGACATGCCCAACAACTGTGCAGTGTTTGGGTGTTTCTCAAACAAGAAAAAAGCAAGTGATAAGCATATTACTTTTCACTCCTCCCCCAAAGACGACGAAACAAAGAACAAATGGATTCACCTGAGTAAGAGATCAGACTATATTAATGATGCTATTGCAAGGATATGCAGTTTGCATTTTGAGACAACTGCATTTGAAAGAAATCTTAAATATGAATTATTAGGCCTTCCATTACCCAAAACACTGCACCGGATAAAGGCTGGTTCACTTCCAACCCTTCATTTACCAACATCAAGAGGTGAGCACTACTATTTCCAATTACATCTAGTTACCCGGTACTTGAAATATTAATATAAGAACTGTATAGGTTATTTAGTATTACTTCTATGTATGCTTTCACGTACAGTACCGTACTGTATTGTGAATCATATGTCTGCGAGTCTGTTTGTTACACGTATGTAAATTCCTAATGTATTAGTTATTGATGTTTTATCTGCTACAATAATTAGCTATAGTCCTCTAAAACATTTTGTATAAATTATATAGTCACGTGTAAAAGCCTTATCCCTACTCCTCATCTTTTTATGCACGGTATTTATAGCTGTACGATGAAGTAACTCCTTAACACCTTATTAGCGGGCTAGGCGATCTAGCGGACCGTAGCGCCCAGCGGGGTGTTTTTACCCTAAATAGGGTTGTTTACGTGATAATTTTCATGCCTAAATAAGACCCAGAGCGTAAAACAAGTATCTATCCCTGAAAGGGCGTAAACAGAGCTTTCCAATGACATCCGAACCATCCTTGTACGACCGCTGGTTCTCTTGCAACGATCGTGCAACACGAGTGCAAAAACCCTGTAATTACGTAATGTCCATACATAATTCCCTGTGTAGCGAGTGAGAGAGGGGAGGGAAGGGTGGGAGGCACCTCAGTTGGTCCACCGCGGTGGTCGTGAGTGGTCATAGGGTTGCTAGGCTCCTCACACCGCTCAGCTCTCTCTCTCAGCAACATTACATGCTGAAAATGGCGCACAACATAAGTTGTGAACCGCCACTTAGTCCAAATTTATTTCACACGACATAAGTTGCGCGCCGCCAATTAAGGGTTAATACACCTAAACAAAGCTATAATACATTCTGAACAATAATGAACAATAGATACATTTTAAAAGCACCTCATGTTGTGAGGGTGGTATTCCAACACAGTGAACGGTGAGAGGTTGGGCTATGTCAACAGAGAGTGTTTCCACCACTCTTGTTTGTTCTTAATTTTCTCTAAATTGTTTTATACTTGTATGGTAGTCCAACAATATGAAATTAGCATATTATTAAAGAAAAAATCAATACATAATCATTGTAGACATACAAAAGACTTTCGTGAAGTAAAATGTATATAAAATATAAATAAATAAAACAAATGATTTCGGCATCAAGGTGATCGATCTGAGCTTCTTCCATTCATTTTACACACACACACACATACATATTCTCTCTAATAAATTTAACAATATAAAGTATGAACACATTTGCACTAAGAGCACACTATTATGTTTTAGTTATATACATTTATTAACGTGTATGTAATATATGTATAAGGTGTTTGTTATGCCCGGTCCAAATTGGAACGCGAGATATTCTGAGTGCAATGATTAACTCTCTAACTGGAGAAGTATACCTTTAACTTTAATAAAGAGACAACACGGCAGGAGATTAAGTACACAGGCGACAAGTTAACATGGGTTTTATTCACTTTACACCTGGTTCATGGAGGAGCAATATATTTAATTCTGGAACACTGAGATCATCAAAATGGCAACAATGGTAAATAGAGCATACAAATAATAATATGATTAGCAATTATAAGGCAAGAGTCGAACAATGGGTCCGGACTCAATTTAACAATAACTCCTCGGATACAATTATAGAGTATCCAAAATAGTGGAGGCTTACCTCCCACTCAACTAGATTTCAAGCAAGATCTCAGCAAGGTAACAAGAGTGCAGTAATGGCAGATGTCGTCTGGATCATACTATGATGTCCCAGGCAATAGTGACGTTAACTGACTCTAAAGCAACAATGACCAAGTGGTCATCAACAATAAGGTGGGCTCTGAAAGGCTCACAAATGAACTGAATTCTACAGGTGTGCTAGATCTCACCTGGCAAGATTATTTATTCTAAAAACTACTTGTTTGGGCAACTAGCAAGATGCAGAAGGCTGATACAACAATCGTCGGAAGCTGAGATAGAATGAGATCTATTCGAGTTATGAACCTGACAGAATGTTAAGTGAATGAGGCTAGAAGTTATACAAGGGAACAAGGTTACGTATAAATAGGTGTGTATGTCATATGCTGTGGGTCTTATATAGGCGCGTCCCTTCTGACGGGCTATGGGAGACCAATAACCCGGGAATGTGCGGATATAAGGATCCCCTGATAGTTATGTCTAATGTGTCCCGGCAAGTGGGCAGATTAACGTCAATTTACGTAGAGAGAGGAAAGCCCTCTCGCAAGACGTTATTTAGTGAGAACCCCTGAAGATAACTTCAACCACTACCCTGAGACAACTCTATACCCATAAACCGTAATAAGGCACTTAAAGGAGAGCTGGAGTGAAGAGGTGCCGTAGATCGAGGGAGAATCCAGTGGTCCAGGAGGGCGGCTGGGGCGTGGTACTTCCGGATGTTGGTCCGGGATTAGGCTGCACTCCTACGTCCTTACAGCTCCTTGCTCCTCTGTGCCTACCACGGGAGACACCCGGGTTCCTCTTGCACTCCGCGTGAGCAGGGACTTACTAAGAGTATGCCGGAGTTCTGCTACAGGGTTTGGTGGGGGGTTATGGCGACTAGCATAATGGTCTGTATAGAGTTGCAATCAGTCTATCCAGTGACACTGGTTAGTCTAAGGTTTGGGACAATTAAATTACTCCCTGCAATCTCCTCTGGAACCACAGGACTAATACAGTAAATAGAGGCCAGTGAAGGTGGGGCCCAAAGTGGGTTGCACAATCTAGTCCTCTTCCTGAAGGGGGGAACCCGACCTGGTCGTCTCTAAGTACTGCAATATCCTAATAATTCCTTGAAAGGAACAAGACAGGAATCCTTATTTACTTGGTCTAGGCACAGCATCGAAGGCCAGGAAGGTGGGGCCCAAAGTGGGTTGCACAAGCTAGTCCTCTTCCTGAAGGGGGGAACCCGACCTGGTCGTCTCCGATCACTGCACACAGCTTCAAGTGTGAACACCAGCTATTCTGGCTGCTTTTACCCAGATAAAAAGATACCAAAGGCAAGCTTAGTTACTGATGTCCAGACTGGCTGAGTACTTGTGAATATTCTTGCCCAGACTTAAGGCGCCCGGCTTGAGAGGATCAAAGGCGCTGGGTGGTGTCCGCGTGTGGTGGTTAGGCCCTTGTAGTCCTGGGAGTGGTGCGCCTGGACTTTTGGCTGGCCCTTGTAGATGTAGCTGGAGGAAGATTCCTCAGGGCAGATCTGTACACATTATGGGGTGATGGCTTCCTGGTGGGAGAGGAAGCGGATGAGTTTTTTACAATGGATGATGACTTATTCTGGGGGTTAAGACTTATTGTTGGCTGGAAGGATAGGCAAGTTTTGGTTTATGAGTGACTTTAACCCGGGACAATGGATTAGATTGAATGGATGCAAGAGCTTTAGGTTCCTTGATAGGGGATATGAAAGGCAATATTGGGAAGAGAGGTTTTGGTTCTGAAAGAGCTTTAGGTTCTTTGATAGGGGATATGAAAGGTAATTTAGGTAACAACCTGGTACCACCTGTGGTTGTGTAGCTAGGTTGAGGAGTTACTGGGCTGGCTGATGGGGGTTTGTAATGGTTACCCCTGCGATGGTCATTTTCTTTGGCTCTGGTGGTTAAAGAAAATGACTTGCCGTGGGTGACTGGTGTGGTCCACTCGTTCCACCGTTATCTTGGCGATACGGGCAGGGGCAGGTTTGTCGTGGGTCTGGATGGCAGGGGGAAGGCTGTCCGAAGGCTTAGTTGGCTCTCTCGCATGGCTGTGACAAGCTGGAGATGCGGTAACACCATTCCTAGACCGCATCTCACTACCGTCGGGCAGAGAAAAGTCCCGACCCCGGCACTCAAGGTGGTAGTGTCTAGAGGTAGCGTCCTGGAAGATGGGGGTCAGGTGTTGGAGGAGGTGGTGGTAGATAATCCCCCTGTTGTTCGGTGTGGCCCTCTGGTCTCCGGTGAGGGTGAAGAGAGAAGAGGAGTCGTAGTATCTCAGCTGGTCGAGAAGTTGGTGAGGTGATCTGATCAGGATGGTGGAGTCCTACCGCACTAGGGCTATCTGGTCAATTCTCATATTGACGTCAATTTACGTAGAGAGAGGAAAGCCCTCTCGCAAGACGTTATTTAGTGAGAACCCCTGAAGATAACTTCAACCACTACCCTGAGACAACTCTATACCCATAAACCGTAATAAGGCACTTAAAGGAGAGCTGGAGTGAAGAGGTGCCGTAGATCGAGGGAGAATCCAGTGGTCCAGGAGGGCGGCTGGGGCGTGGTACTTCCGGATGTTGGTCCGGGATTAGGCTGCACTCCTACGTCCTTACAGCTCCTTGCTCCTCTGTGCCTACTACGGGAGACACCCGGGTTCCTCTTGCACTCCGCGTGAGCAGGGACTTACTAAGAGTATGCCGGAGTTCTGCTACAGGGTTTGGTGGGGGGTTATGGCGACTAGCATAATGGTCTGTATAGAGTTGCAAGCAGTCTATCCAGTGACACTATGGTTAGTCTAAGGTTTAGGACAATTAAATTACTCCCTTGCAATCTCCTCTGGAACCACAGGACTAATACAGTAAATAGAGGCCAGTGAAGGTGGGGCCCAAAGTGGGTTGCACAATCTAGTCCTCTTCCTGAAGGGGGGAACCCGACCTGGTCATCTCTAAGTACTGCACTATCCTTATAATCCCTTGAAAGGAACAAGACAGGAATCCTTATTTACTTGGTCTAGGCACAGCATCGAAGGCCAGGAAGGTGGGGCCCAAAGTGGGTTGCACAAGCTAGTCCTCTTCCTGAAGGGGGGAACCCGACCTGGTCGTCTCCGATCACTGCACACAGCTTCAAGTGTGAACACCAGCTATTCTGGCTGATGGGGGGGTTATGGCGACTAGCATAATGGTCTGTATAGAGTTGCAAGCAGTCTATCCAGTCACACTATGGTTAGTCTAAGGTTTGGGACAATTAAATTACTCCCTTGCAATCTCCTCTGGAACCACAGGACTAATACAGTAAATAGAGGCCAGTGAAGGTGGGGCCCAAAGTGGGTTGCACAATCTAGTCCTCTTCCTGAAGGGGGGAACCCGACCGGGTCGTCTCTAAGTACTGCACTATCCTTATAATCCCTTGAAAGGAACAAGACAGGAATCCTTATTTACTTGGTCTAGGCACAGCATCGAAGGCCAGGAAGGTGGGGCCCAAAGTGGGTTGCACAAGCTAGTCCTCTTCCTGAAGGGGGAACCCGACCTGGTCGTCTCCGATCACTGCACACAGCTTCAAGTGTGAACACCAGCTATTCTGGCTGCTTTTACCCAGATAAAAAGATACCAAAGGCAAGCTTAGTTACTGATGTCCAGACTGGCTGAGTACTTGTGAATATTCTTGCCCAGACTTAAGGCGACCGGCTTGAGAGGATCAAAGGCGCTGGGGTGGTGTCCGCGCGTGGTGGTTAGGTCCTTGTAGTCCTGGGAGTGGTGCGCCTGGACTTTTGGCTGGCCCTTGTAGATGTAGCTGGAGGAAGATTCCTCAGGGCAGATCTGTACACATTATGGGGTGATGGCTTCCTGGTGGGAGAGGAAGCGGATGAGTTTCTTGCAATGGATGATGACTTATTCTGGGGGTTAAGACTTATTGTTGGCTGGAAGGATAGGCAAGTTTTGGTTTATGAGTGACTTTAACCCGGGACAATGGTTTAGATTGAATGGATGCAAGAGCTTTAGGTTCCACTGTTCTTCTCCTATTGCAACTTCTGTACACTTTATTATCCTCTCTATCAACACCCTGCCATACAGCTTTCCAACCACTGATAATAAACTAATACCTCTATAACTTGAACACTCCTGCCGATCTCCCTTCCCCTTGTACAACGGCACAATATATGCATGCACTCCTCCAGTCCAATGGTACCATTGACACAACAATTAAAGCACACATTGAATATATTCTCACCAACCAATCTATTATCACATCTCCACCCTTCTTTATACATTCCACAGCAATACCATCTAAACCTTCTGCTTTTCCCGCTCTCATTTTGTTTCACTGCTTCTTTCACATCAATTTTCCTAAATCCTTTCAATCATTCCCTGCCACCTGGGTGACCTATCTCCATCAACCACTGCTTCTCTTTCATCTCTTGCATTTAGAAAAGATTACAAATACTCAGCATATCTTTTCCTCACTTCAACTCCTTCCACTAGTAATTCTCCATTTGCGTCTTTCACTGACACTTCCCTCTTTTGTCCTCCTTTCCTTACTCTATTTACCTCCTTCCAGAACATCTTTCGTTCTTCGAAATTCTCACTCAACCTTTGATCCCACCTTTCGTTTGCATCTTTTTTCGCTTCTCTAATTCTCCGTTTTGCCTCTATTCTTTTCTCCTTGTACCTCTCCCATACCTCAACACTACCATCCTGTAAAATCCTCTCAAAACAGTCTCTTCTCATAGAAAAAATAAAAATAAATAAATAAATAAATAAATAAAGTCTGTGGCCAGGATGTAGCTAAATAGGGTGTAGCAGTGAAGCAGGCACAGCAGGGAACATGCAGCTGAAGCTTAATATATTAGTTGATTTGCTGGGAAAATAGACGGGAGCTCTCATGGGTGCTTCCAGCTTCCTCGATCATCGCCGCCATCTTGGATCATCCTAACAGAAAACAACAAATTTGAAATACGCCCGCCACGGCAGAAATGGACTCCCGGGTCTATCTATCTATCTATCTATTGCCGGACGCCTTACTCCCCTTAATGAGGGTGGCCATACAGAGAAGGCCCCCAAGCGGACCTATTCCCTGTAAGAGGGACAACCCGAGCCAGTTTACTGAAGGACTTACAGGATTAACCACTCAATTTAGGATCCGTCTGACTCCGAGGCCCTAGCTCTATGTATCTTGTTAACACTATTTTTCTAGTGGTGTTCGGCTAGTCCATCCACTAACCTGCCTAACACTTAGATAAGCAGTGCAGATTTGTATCAGGTTTACTCCCCTAGACAGGTTGCCGACCAAGGCTGACGAGTCCCATTCACCCGGATTTGTATAAGGTTGTCTCCCCTAGGTGCGGGTCTCCTTAAAAATTCGGGGAGGGGGGGGGGGGTGCTGTTGGAGTACCGGATCAGTCTCCATTTCCTCTTCTCGGAGGTCTTGAACGTCCTCCATTTCACTGATACTCTTCTTGATTTTTTTTTTTTTTTTTTTTTTTTTATTTATTGAGGATTAAGGGATGAGGGAACTTGGCGCCCTTTTTACCCTGCCACCGACCTATTTTCATAGGCAAAGTTCAATGAGAAGAGATTAGCCACAGGCCTATTTAACTGTCAGGCGAAACAGAGGCAAGGGGTGTGAAGAGATAGCCCAAACATCTCCACCAGCCGAGAATCGAACTCGGTCCTCCCGGTTTAGAAACCGAGCGCTAGTGGGGCAGATAACTGGAATAATCGTTCATTTCTGGAAACAAGCACCAAAATTGGCACACATACTCCTTGGGGATTGCTCTTTTGATAAAACCCGTTAGCCACCTAAAAAATCAAGATGGCGGCCATTTTTCAAGATGGCTACCATTGAATATACAGAAACATTGCATTTCGCAATCAAATCGCAAAGACTTGTCCTATTTTAATGATCTTGGTGTAAAATCATACATTTTTCACTATGTAGAATCCGAATTTGGAACCATGGACTTACTCACTAGCTTCCTTGTACCATAATTATTATGTTCTATCCAACAACCAACTCTACTCCTAAAATCGATTAATGAAATATTACAAACACATGTGGCAGTCCGTGGATTCAAACCCAGGACGCTCACAACCGACTATCAACACCTTATGCATTACACCACGAAGGCAGTTAAAGAATGGTGGACACTGCCTACGATTTATTATGCAACTTTGAATCCTGCATATCAATCTAAGCATGTACACACATCCCAACTGCAACTCACGTAGGCTATACATATGTGAATGGAAAGAGCAATTAATGGGGCCTTAACCACTAGGGAAGGCCTCTCGATAAATTACTCCTGAACCAATATCAATTATTAAGTTCTATCCAACAACCAACTCTACTCCTAAAATCGATTAATGAAATATTACAAACACATGTGGCAGTCCGTGGATTCGAACCCAGGATGCTCACACCGAATATCAACACCTTATGCATTACACCACAAAGGCAGTTAAAGAATGGTGGACACTGCCTACGATTTATTATGCAACTTCGAATCCTGCATATCAATCTAAGCATGTACACACATCCCAACTGCAACTCACAGTCCCGGAATCATAATTAGGGTAAAAAGTGCCCATATCATAGGCACCATCAGTCCGATATATTATTGGATGTACATGTAGGCAGTAGGCCTATACTTGTTTGTCATTTATTGTCTTGCTGCCTGGATGAGTATACTACAACGCTTCTAAACCTCGCATCTGTAGCTGCACAGTGCTGTGCAGGTCAGACCAAAGCAGTAGCATTTGCATCGACCGCAGCATTCCGACTTGCATCCACACTTGGTCAGTTGCTGGCAACTCTCTGCAATGGGTGGGAGCTCTGTCCAAACGATCTGCCACAGATCTCCTTTCTTGGTCCAGCCCAGTTGGCAGGAGTCTGCGTTTCTGGTTGACGTACTGTTGACTGATTCCAGATGCAGCCCGCCTGGTAGGCAGCACGCTTCACATGCTGCTTCAGTGCTGCTCGGGTTGGAGGAATGGCTTCGTACGGCCTCTGCTTCCGAGCAAACATGTCCAACCTCGCATCATCGACACCTTCAGCTGTGCTGGATCTGTCGTACATCATGACCACAAACTTCTCCAAGGTCTCCAGGTCTTCATCATCAACTACCGATGGGTACTGGCTGAGTTTGCTGAAGACACCGGAAGCCTCATAACAAACATCCCAGGTTTGCCAAGCAGACTTCTTCCCTTTGCCACGGAATGCTGAAACGACATCGCAGCCAGTGAAGGCATGGAAGAAGAGCATCCCTTTGCTCTTTTCTGCAAGAGTGCAACACAAGTCATGTACAGGAACCCACCTCAGGTTCTGTCCTTGGCCAAAGGCAACCCACAACTGCTGCAGACCTAGCTCCTGAAGTGCCTGCAGAACACTGACTGCGATGACGACAACATCTGTGTCGCTGGCTTTGACCATGATGACTTTGCTGCCTGCTTCTGTTGCATGCCTGGCATGCACAAAGATCCGCGTGTCAGCTTCTTCATGACTGCACGGTGCCACCCCAGCCAGATTGATAGTGCGGTTGCTGACAGCATCTTCTTCCTTGGTCACAATGACCACATTTGGTGTGGCCACACGTGCAATCTTATGAGCCAGAAAGTTGAACAGCTCGGCTTTGTTGTCATTTTCTCTCAGGACGTTTTGCCAGTTTGAGGGAATTTTGCCCTTCCCTGTCACCCTGCGTCTCACCCCGCGTCCTCGCTTTGATCTAGTTTCAGCTTTCAGACTAGATGGCCGGTAGACATCAAACACAATGTTTGTTCTCTTGTACTTGGTAGAGTATGCTTGTATTCTAGGAAGGACATCGAGCATTGCGTACTCTTCGAACGTCTTTGAACTCCGTGGGGGCAGACTGTTCACCAACGCTGCACCATCAATGATGATGGTGTCGGCGTCTGGCTCTGCCTCAGGGGTTGTAACTTGGCTCTGAAGAATGGTAGTGAGGTGGGATGTCCGCTCCGTGTTCAAGCATGGCCACAAACTGAAGAAGAGTGAGTGGAATGGCCTGCTCGATGCACCCCTCATGGAAGGTTCCATCAAATGTGGACTTGTGGTCCAGCATAATTCTTCGCAAGATGTTAGCTGCTTTGCCAAGGATAATAGCTTCACTATAATAGTCAGAGGCTTCTGACAAGACAAAGCCCACATCTTTCTGGAAAGCCAGAAGAACATCCTTTCCCTGCTTGTGCACTTCCAACTCAGGTATATCTGACAGCAGTTTTTCCTTCAGTCTTGTGGAGTTGACAGCAGGTGCATCAACACCCAGCTGTTCCAGGCGCTGGGCATACAGGTGAACTATGTCTGCAAGTCGGAAGACTGCAGGACCCTCGCCAGATCTGGTGGTCTCCACTAGATATGTGACTAGCTCTGAGAATGCCTGTGGGTGGGCATCCTCTTCGGGTGCACGTTCCTGTTCCAGTCTCTTGGTGGCTCTGAGGTACGTCCTCTCTCTATTGTACAGGTCTGTCAAGCATGCAAAATGGTATTTGAGCTGTGCAATAGCATCTCCACCGCTGAGTCTTGCAAGCAGTTTTCCGTCATTTAAAGTTTGGGCACATTCATTAAGTCTGTTATTGAGGTTCATCGTCATAACTTGTCTGAGTTCAGAGGATGGGGCTTCTTTGTCACATATGAAACACGTTTGGCCTTCAAGGCTGGTTCTACGCAGATTGGTCTGGCATTCTACTGGCTGAGCACTCTCTGCTCTTCTTTTTCTGGCTCTCTCCAGTTTCGTGTTGTTGAACATAAGGCGACAACTTTGGTGTTACTGCGCCTTGTTCCTCCTCAGAGTTTCTTCAATGCCACCACCATCATCAAGTCTGGCTGGATCCAGAACAATAGGCATCTCATTAATTGCGTGAAAGAGGGGAATAGTAGTCGCAATCATAGTGTAGTCATCATGTTCTTGTGGTTGTTGTGCACGTGGTGACTTGAGCTCTTCACTCTTCTTCTTCTGGCAAAGACAACACTTGCTCCAGTCAGTCCGGAATTTAGACGGTCCTGGATCTGTATTTGCCATCTTGGTGAATACAGTATGATAATTTTTCTGTAACACAGATATAATAGATAACAGATAATCACAGTATACAACAGATAATCACAGTATGATATAACACAGTATGTTATATGATAACAGATATAACAGATAATCACAGTATGATAATTATCTGTATTCAGTGAATCAAGGCCGAGGGGTTATCCTTTTACCACCTTGATCACAATCATGCACAATAAGGTATGGGATACGTGGAGGTTCGGGAATAAAAATATATGACCTACACCTAGCCCGATCGTTCATCCAGTATCATTTAAGTCCCGTGCGATCTGTACACCATCCAGGTAACTACATGCAAAGCAATGTAAAGCCCCGTTACCCTTGGCTCGGCTCTCCCGCGCTGGCACATCCTGTCAATTCAGGCGCGGCTATCTAACTAAACATCTATGTTAAACTACATGTAATCTACAGTAGCTAACTGATGCGGGGCTTATTAGACAGCATTTGGGACACTAAACTAATTATTTAGCTACACTAAACTAATTATATTCAGCTGATACTGAACCCCATGCTGAGTTTCACAGCAGCGGTGCCACCAGTGTGCCCTGGCTGTGCGTTGACATCCGCTCTGTTGAGCTACTACTCTACACCTTCCGCTGCAAGTCTCTCAACGTCCCCCCCACCCCACCGCATCGTGTCATGTCCAGTTTGGAAGCCTTGTACAGGAAGATGCTACACATACTAAACCTCTAACACTACTACGATATACACTACCATGCATTTTAGCCGAGTCAGACGTAACATGAACCTCTAATTTAGCAGAATATTAGGATTCCGGGACTGATATTATGGTACAAGGAAGCTAGTGAGTAAGTCCATGGTTCCAAATTCGGATTCTACATAGTGAAAAATGTATGATTTGACACCAAGATCATTCAAATAGGACAAGTCTTTGCGATTTTATTGCGAAATGCATTTTTTCTGTATATTCAATGGCGGCCATCTTGAAAAATGGCCGCCATCTTGAATTTTTAGGTGGCTAACGGGTTTTATCAAAAGAGCAATCCCCAAGGAGTATGTGTGCCAAAGTTGGTGTTTGTTTCCAGAAATGAACGATTCTCCTGAAATTTGCAGTTATCTGCAGCAGCTCGCTGGTGTAGTGACTAGCGTCTTGGACTTCCACCCAGAAGGCCCAGGATCGCGCCCACGCTCGGCGCAGTAAAGGGTTTTCAAAAACACAGAGTCGTTACCGTCCCTCATGAGCAAAGCGATGGGTACAGGACCCCAATGGAAATACGCCTAATCGGCCTTCTTGGGCTATCCTTAGCTGGCGCATTGGCTAGCTTTAACCCTTTCACTCACATATGACGCAGAGGTTGCCAGATTAGCAATAAGAAATAGAGTTCTCTCACTCTTATAATTACCTCTCCAAAATTAGTTTTTCTGTCCACAGCTAACTCAAAGACAACTACAGAGGTTGAAGTAACTAAACTAAAGGTTTCTAAATACCCCTGATGGTAACAAAGGCTTTAAAGTATCCCTAATAGGCTCAAATTGCGTCATATGTCGGAGAGGGTTAAGAACTATTATTATTATTATTATTATGCTCCACGACCTAGGCTAACCCCGAACCGACCTGGCAACAGTGTGTAGCTCCCCAAGAAACTAGCTGGGTTGGCAACAGTGTGTCTGCCAATCGAGATACCTCAAGACTAGAAAACTAAGAAAAGGAACCCCAAGTGTGAAATAAGCCCTCGAGAAGTGGGATGAGGTAAGATAAAGGAAGGCTGAAGCTTTAGACTCAAACAGAATGAGTTCATAAATCCATATCATGCCTAGCCTAAGTCAAACTCATACTTAGCATAGTAACACAGATTCACAGAATTCACCTCAATTTTCGCAAACAATAGCATAGGCCTAGCCTACTAAAGCAGTGCAGCCAGTGCTAGTCCCTAAGTGAAAAAATAGACACCTGGTAGGCTGGTAAGAGTTTACGGGAAGGATGTAGGCTAGTAACAGGTTGTGCGCTCGCAGTTAGCCTAGCCTAGTAGCCTAGGCTATGTTCCCGTCTATTTTGACGGCTACTTTTTTGTTTTTGTTATTTGCCCCCTGCTGGTAATATAGCCTATAGGCCTAGGCTATGATAATGACAATAAGTCATGGGAGGGGGAGGGGGAGCAATAGCACACCCCCCCCCCTCAACCTATTAGCCTATTGGGTTATAGCCTACTTATGTTTTGGACCGACAGTTTGCCCATCGATCTTGTTAGGCCTAACAGGTCCGGTAGAGCATATGCATCATTGCTATATATGTCATTAAGAGCTGAATGTATTATAGGCTAAGGGAGAAAAATAAAATAAAATAAAATATATACCGGTACCAGTAGGCTAGCCTATAGGCCTATACTGTAAAACAATAAGTTGTTTAGCCAGTACCCAACCAGCGGGGTGTGGGGGCGGCAGCCCCCTCCCATATACTAGGTTAGGTTAGGTTGTTAAGTTAGGCTAATAGCCTAGCACAAAAAAAAAAAAAAACAGCGGGGGTGTGGGGGCGGCAGCCCCCACCCATAATACTAGGATAGGTTAGGTAAGGTTGTTAGGTTAGGCTAATAGCCTAGCATATTAATAAAAAAAAAAAGGAGCCTAACCCAACCAGCGGGGTGTGGGGGCGCAGCCCCCACCCATTATACAGTAGGGTCCCGCATAAAACGTGTTCGCATAAAACGAGTCTCGATTAAAACGACCGAGCTAAAATATTAATATTTAATTTTCGATCAGAACGAATGTGATCACATAAAACGAGTCCGCCGCCAAAGTGGGGCAAATCCGAGGAGTTTTTCATATAGAGCGCCGAAATATCGTACAAAACGTACAAATATCATACGTTTTGAACGAAAATGTTCGTTTACAGTGAACATTGACGATATTGGGCCACCAAAATGCTGTGTTCACATAAAACGAAATCGCATAAAACGCCCTCGTTTATCGACCATATACTCGTTTTATACGGGACCCTACTGTACTATGATAGGTTAGGTAAGGTTGTTAGGTTAGGCTAATGTCTTCCCAAAGTTGACTATTTTTATAATATAGGGCCTAAAATCCTACCCACTCCACCCCGTGAAATCCGACCCAGCTTTCGTCAAAAGTTGGCTTTGGCTTGGGTATTCACAAAATTGGGTTTTATGGGTTTTTGCAATTTGGGAAGACCCGCGCCTAGTTTTGAGACGAGACGCGGTATTATTGTATTTTTACGCTTTTAAGCCCTCATTTTCCCTGAACTTCATAACCCTCCCCACTAGTGGGAGGCGTGTTTTTAGATTGTTGGATAATGGGTAAATACTCATTTCAGCTCCTCTTCAGTATAAAACACACTATATCTGAAGGAAAATAAAAACAAAACAAAAAAGCTTACTGAAATCGCTGTCGGTCCCAAAAGTCAGGTTTACCGCCTATTGTATCGGATGTATCCCATGGCAGTCAAAATAGGCTACCTAGACTGCTAGCCTAATGATCGCAAGCATATGCCGCCGCTCCTCGTAGGCGGGCAGTACGCCAGAATAAAGTATAGCCTAACTACATCCTTGCCCTCAATCTTTGTACACTCGGATACCATAGTTTCTAGCCCACACATACTCATTCGTGACCTTGACCTATTTCTAATTATGGAAGGAGCCTAGGCTACATCTCTGCAGACCAATTTATGAATATAAATTTCTATAATTCAACTACAGTACTGGTACAAAACTATATACAGTAGGCCTATACTAGGCCCATTTAATGAAAAGCAATTTTTATCCAAAAATAAGGTAGGCCTAGGCTAAAATGTATCACCAACCATTACAAGTTTTTCAGGTTATTTTTTATTTTTGTTTTTTTCTTTGATATAGCCTAGGCTACAGTGTTGTTTTAATACAGAGGTCCGTCGCATTTTAGTATTTTCCCATTATCCATCAATCTTTAGACACGGCTCCCCGATAGTGGGGAGGGCTATGAAGATCAGGGAAATTGCGGGGTAAAAGACCTTAATAAAGGGGTAATATTGGAGGAACTCTGAAAATACAATATTTAAAAGTAACAAAACCTGAAAATGGAAAAACCCGAGCCAAGTTTTGACCAAACTTGGCGCGGGTTTTTCGAATTTTCAGAGTCCAAAATCACAGTAACCTCATTTCGAAAGTTGGCTCGGGTTTTCTTGTTTGGGATGGATTTAGACTCCGGGCGTACGGTCGTCATGTTTACATGGGGCGATCGCCGCTGTTAACTTCACGTCTATTTTGACGGCGATTAATTCGGTTATTTGCTCCCTGCTGGCAATATATATGATGATAACAATATGTCATGGGGGGGTGTGAAGGGGGGCAAAGCCCCCCTCAACATATTATTGTATCCAATGGCATTCAAAATAGACGGGAACATGATTGCAAAGGTCGGGAAGGATGTAGTTTCCGGGTGTACGGTTGTCATGTGCGCTCGTACTTACGTTCCCGTCTATTTCGACGCTATATTTTCTGCTATTTCCCCCTGTCATTACTGCATGAATACTAGGTTAGGTTAGGTTAGGTTGTTTGGTTAGGCTAATGTATTTTTATATCCAAAGGCATCCGCATAGTGTAAACAAGGTGGGCGGTACACCCGGTAACTACATTCTTGCCCAAAGGTCTGACGCCTCCCCTGCCGCCGCCGCCGCCATCATGTTTACATTTGTCGATCGCCGTGGTTAATTTCGCGTCTATTTTTACAGCGATTTTTTCGGTAATTTGCCCCCTGCTGGCAATATTATAGGTTTGAGTCCTGAAGGGCAAGAAGCGAAAACCTGAATATTTAGTAGTGGCCCCGGAATCATTGACGATGGCGCCCATTAACGCTAGGGTAATGGCCAATCTTGAACTCTAACTTGCCATAGTTACTTACCCGTTCAAACTTCAGGCCTCCGAAACACCTCCCGGGGAGAACTCTGAAAGACGATTGCACACACACACATCGTGAGCGTGCGCCGTCAAGCGTGTCTCTTAAAAAAAAAAAACAACACTCCGCGGACACAAAAGGGGGACAGCAACCAAAAAAAAAAAATTCGTCCTTATGATGTGAGATACCGGTACCACTACTAGAAAAAAAAAATAGTAAAATAAATAAAAATAGCAATAAAATTAAACTAATGATCTAGCAATTGCACTTGTTCCCGTGCGTCTGCTCTTTTTGGTTACGGCACGCCATCTTGCTCGTAGCGGCTGTTTCATTTCTTATCTGACATATCGAGAACTCTCACAATGTGAGCAAATGAATGTGAAGGGGACGGAAGGGAGGGCCAAAAGTCGTCCATGATTCTCGCGGGCCACTACTAAATATTAGGCTTTTCCTTCTTCCCTTCGGGACTCAAACCTAATAATTTATTAGTGGCCCCTTGTATCATTGACGATGCGCCTGAAGATCTCAGACTGGATGGGGGGACATTCACATGAACATTGAATACCACTAATAAACCAGATAACGGTCCAAATAAACACGTACTAATTAGAGTCAGTTTAATATGAAAATAAAATATAAAAAGAAGGGGTTACAGGCGGCGTTTCTTACAGGAAGCCTGTGGTGTTTAGCACCTTTATACGTTTGATAGAACAGCTTGGTTGTAACACAAAAATAAACTATTCATTTAGCTTATACATCCCAAGATAAATGAACAACTCATTATTATACCAAATTTACTAATATGTTGGCCTATACATTCATGGCCTCAGTTACTGTATTACCACAAAATATTTGGTACTCTCACTCTAATCCTAATCCTTAAGATTATTGAATACGATTGGAAACTCTATTGCAATCCATAGTGTTTTAACATAAAAAATAAAAATTTTCCTGAGTCGACTTACTTTAGTCTAAGGAACAGATTATGGTACCATTCAAGACAGCTAGAGCCGCCTTATTTAACCAAGTTTCTTTATATTTTTTCCAAGGAATATAGTTGTTTTAATTGTTGTTGTATCATGGTTTTGAGGTGGAGGATTTTGCATTAACTTACCCACTTAGTTCATTAATCTGAAGATACTCCATCAAATGGCGCCATTTATTGGGTGAATCGTCGCATTTTACAGTAG